>JANPYM010000005.1:615265-653878 GCA_025890175.1 Ciborinia camelliae
CCTTTTCACAATTAAACGTAACTCCTTATTATATTATATTTGTTAATTAAATTTTCTTTCATATCTACAGTACACACATAAAGTATGAGGTTGACTGTACTGGTACCTACTTCAAGATGAAAAATCATATGGGGAAAGATAGATATGCAGATCATAGGGCTTAATCAGATGGATCCATCAATCAAATCAATATTCTCCGACCGATAGACCGGAGCCTCGGGAACTATATTAGCCTCCGCATTATCCGCTAGTCTCCATCCCTACCTACCATCCCTCCTCCTACCTAAATTAATAGCTACCTACAAACAACTCGGATTCACTTTCCGATCCTGAAAATTATTTTGGGGAACTTCCTTCATCTTGGCTTGTCTTGTTTGGTACCTTCCTACCTTCTTCCTACCTTCTTCCTACCTTCCTCCTATCATCCTATGGCTGGAAATATTTGACCTTCTTTACAATTCTTTACAATAAACAAGTCAGACCATGATATTTCCTGGTGATGGTTGATTGTTTTGATAATTGACTATAAAAGCAAGCAAGCAAGGAAGCGAGCGAGCAACAAGCAATACTTCTACTTTGTTTGGTTCTTGGGTTCTTGGGCTCTTATTTTACTTGCTTGATAAGTGTTGCTTGGAATTTGAATTATCACGGTATTGGTATTGGTATTGTACAGTTGGGTTGTCTCAGTCGCAGGTCGCAGGTCACAGTTGCTGTTACTGTTGCTGTCACAGTCTCATTCACAGTATCAGTCTCATCAATACAAAATCTTCGACTTTCAGATCGGAGCCTATCTGGATCGGAAACAATGACTCCAGCTATTATCCTCAGTGATATGCCTACTGAGAAAAGGAAATCAATTGGCATGGCTCATCTCTGGGTGAGATAGAGATAATCATCCAATATCAGAATCTCCTGTTAACTTATATAACAGGACAAGATGAGGAAAGTCGCAGCAGCAAAGAATAAAACCATGTCAACAACAGAACAACCAACCCCTCCTCAAGAACAATTGATAACTCAACCAGTCAAATCAGATACCAGTTTCATTGTTCCACCAACTTTATTACAGAACTCATTGTTAGATTCCAGGGTTAATTCTTTCCTTGACATTTCCAAATACATCCCTGCAGGATGCATTCGAATTAAAAAAAATGAATGCTCCCTCTCAGGAGATGAACTTTCCAAGTTCCAGAGTTGGCATGCATTTCACCTTCCTACTGATAGCTACTCATTTCAGAGCCATGTATTGTATTTGCCCAATACTATACAAGGGAAGCTCCTTCGTTCTCCCCTTCTTGCTGCTTTCAGTGGAATTCATAATGCTGGCTGGATCAGAATGGAATTTAGGGCCAAGGATCAACAGAGTGGTCAAGTAAGGGTATATATTCTACCGGATGATGTTGGAAGAGGAGTGTTAGACCGGTAAGTTTTGATCAAACATTACAATCGTTTTGAAGTGATACTGATTAATTTCCAGTTCAATGAAACAGCTTCGGAAAGGTATGGAGATTCTACTGGACAAGTTGGACCTTTCGCATGATACTTGGCAAGGGACATGGACAGATGATACACCTATTCAACACATCGATCCTTCATTAAATGAGGACCAATCATCAGAAAATGTTCCTGTGTTTGATTTGTTCAATAATATACCGTCGCCAAAGCCAGACCCGGACATTGTCGCAGATGAGTATGTCCAAGATGTGATGCGATCGATTCTGGAAGGCAGTATACAAGGACTTCATCCTGATACCAAACTGCACCCCTATCAATCCCGAACGGCTGCTATGATGCTACAGCGTGAAACACAGCCAGGTCATCTCCTTGATCCACGCCTTCAACCAATCAAGGACCAGGCTGGAAACATCTTTTATTGCAATCTGAGTGCGAGTACTTGTTTTAGAGAGCCAATTTTTTATGAAGCGCCAAGAGGTGGGATATGCGCAGAAAACATGGGCTTGGGAAAGACCTTGATCTGTCTAGCTCTGATCCTTTCAACAAAAGATTTGTCATCCCAAATACCCGTTGAACATTCCGTTGGTTCAATTCCAGTCCGAGAGACTACGGGCTCTCTTCTCGATATGGCCGCATCGACAATTGGTAGGCTTGGAATACCTTGGGAAACGGTTCTTCGGAATATGGAGTATGAACTAGGGGACGAGTTTAATCAAGCTCGTGAGGCCCTGAGGAGAGGAAATGGCTATTACTGGTACAAAACCGATCCACCTCTTCGCAAAACCCGCAATCCGGCGAACGCTGGCCCCCGCAAAATCTGGCTCGCGACGACTACTCTTGTAATTGTTCCAGCCAATTTGATCCAACAATGGGTGCAAGAAATTGAGAAACATACCATTGGTCTCAAATATCTGGTCATGATCAACATGAAAACTCCGCTACCAGCCGCAGAAGAATTGTCAACTTTCGACATTATTCTATTCAGCAAGCAGAGATTTGAGAGAGAGGCAAAGGAAAATACTCGTGCCCCTCGGAGAACCTTCTGTTCTGCAGGGACCGAGAGTGTACGAAACGAGAGTCTACAAAACGAGACTAAACCTGAAACATATCGTTCTCCGCTAAAAGACCTTCATTTCAAACGTCTAATTACAGATGAAGGTCATTCTTTTGGGAATGCGACCAGGAGTTTAAAAACCGACGCGACAAGTGTCATTGATTTCTTGCACCTCGATGCGCGTTGGATCATCTCTGGAACTCCAACACGCGGTCTTCATGGTATAGACTTAAAAGGTCCGGAAAGTAACGAGAATCACTCTATTGAAGGACAAGAATCGAGTCATCCCAATAATGTCTCACAATCATCGGAATCATACCATGTGCGACAAAAGTTGTTCATCGAACAAGATCGTGAGGACCTTGAGAAGCTCGGAAACATCTTGAGTTCATATCTCAAGGCTCGACCATGGGCAAACACAACGGCGGAGAGTGATCAAGCATCTTGGGTATCCTTGGTCATAAAACCACGATACGACAACAATATTCATGGCGATTCACAAATCCTCAAGACTACTTTGGAAGGTATGATCATCCGTCACACGACGGAAGATGTCAATACAGAACTTTCTATTCCTCCGCTGTACAACAAGGTTGTTTACCTCGATGGCTGTTTGCAGGATAAGCTGTGTTTGAATATATTCTCAATGATGATAGCTATTAATGCCGTCACTTCAGAAAGAGAGGGCTTGGATTATCTGTTCCATCCGAGTCCACGGTCAAGACGAGCACTTCAGACCTTGGTCTCAAATTTACGACAAGCCTCTTTCACTTGGTCAGGTTACAGCACAGTGATGATCGAGAGCTCTCTAGATACAGCCAAGAAATTTGTTACAAAGGATAACATTGCTCCTGAAGACAAAAAGCTTCTAGTGGAAGCAATTCAAGTTGGGGAGTTCGCGCTTGCAAATGGCATATTCACAGCTGTTAGCAGATTACATGAAATGGCCATGTATGTACACAATCCCCTACAGAAAGAGATTAAACGTGCATGGGCACTTGACTATCATGACGGGAACCCGACGTTAATGGGCGCTTCCATGGTACTTGGCGCCAAAGAGGTCTTTAATACTCGCTTTCAGAAATGGGTGACAAAGTCCATCATTTCTGGACAACAAATGATGGAAGACAAAGAGTATCAGAATTCTGGGAAACGTGGACAATCTACACCAGCGAGGCCAAATAATGTGGAGCACAAGCCAACCGCCAAACGCCTTGGTTTCACAGACTTCGATGATAATAAGATGTGGGAGAATTCTACAATTATATCCACCGCCTCATCTAAGCTTTCATACCTCATGGACCAGATCTCTCTTTACTATCGTGACGAAAAGATTATCATATTTTACGAAGCCGAGAACGTGGGATATTACATTGGGCAAGCACTTAAATGCATGAACGTTGAATATTTGGTTTATAGCAAGAGAGATTCACTATCTGAGCGTTCCAAATGTGTTGTGAATTTCAACTCTCTCCCCGCCTTTCGAGTTATGCTCATGGATGTCAATCAAGCCGCTTTTGGTTTAGATATGAGTGCGGCATCAAGAGTATATTTCATAAATCCCGTCTTTTCGCCACAAATCGAGGCACAAGCCATCAAGAGAGTTCACCGTATCGGGCAATTTCGTCCCGTATATGTGGAGACTTTGGTTCTCAAAGGAAGCATCGAGGAGGTCATTTTGACAAGACGTGGAACGATCAGTGAGCAAGAGCACATGAAATTTAAGAATATACTCGATGATCAAACGATGTATGACTGGATCCGAAACATTCGATTTTATCCAATCCCAGATGGAAGAATCCCTGGTCCAGATCAATTTGCAATTCTCCAAAATCCACAACTAGCTTTCGTAAAGACTCGTCTCGAGTTACATTTGGTCGATGATTTACGCTTTTGGAAAAAACCCAATGGTAAGAAACCAAGCCTCGGAATTTGGGATCAAAGACAATCAACACTCTCACATACAATTGACATGGCTCGATTGAGTGTCCAAATAAGAAATTTAGGAATTGATCTTCGACTTCTCATTCTTGACCACTTTAGAGACGGACTCAGAGAGCGCATGATTGATGAGCGGTCGGAATGGGAATCTTCGATGACTGATTTATTCTCACATCATCAAAATTTGTTTTCGGAAGATAATGCCTTTATTAGTGGAGTTACTAATCTTGGCGGTAGTATTCGTGGTGGTAGTATTCGTGACGTTAGTTTTCGCGAAATTCGTGACAGTAATATTAGCGGCGGTACGGTTAATACTACTAGTTATAATGGAAGTCGTTCCGTTCTTACTAGACGTGATTCTGCTATGGCTGGCCAGAGCATTTCTCCGACAGAGATGCAATCAATCGCCAACGAGGATGATCCATCGCCGCCGCCTTCCCCTCTACCCAAGAACGAAGAGGTATATGAGCCACGGGAAGAAGGTCGATCGACTAGGCATCTTGAAGTTGAAGGTCTACAGCGTCGCGCTCGACAAGTATCTCAAGGAACTCAATTGGGAGGGATCATTGAAGATCTGGATGAGGATATGAGTGAGCGTGAGCCTGAGCCTGAGCCTGAGCATGTGCGTCAGCTTGAGCGTGAGCATAGGCATGAGCCTGAGCGTGAGGAAGAAATACAAGCTCAACATCAGAGGATACTTGAGGATGCTAGACAGGAGGCTTACGATGCTGAATATGCTAAGTATGAAGCTGAGTTTGGTAACTTGTATGATGCGTAAATATTTGGGGATTTGGGGATTGGGGATTGGAGGATTGGGAGATGGAGGATTTGGGAAAGGATATGCTGGTTGGTTGGCTGGGCTGGTACCATACGCGCTGAGGTTCATGGGAGTTATTCATGAGGTGGTGGGTCATGGATATCCATCATATGGTTACGATTCTTATGAATGATATGATGGGTTTATGCGTGGGATGGTTATTGATGGATGATGGATACATGCTGCAATGCTGCAATGTTGCAACGCAGCAATAAAGATGGGAGGAATACCTTGCGTGACGTGACGTTAGGTTAGGTACGTTATGATAGATACATGAAGCCCGATATGATAGATACGGGGGATTGGTGGGATGGGTTGGATGGGTAGATAGGTAGATAATTAAGTAGGTGTTTAGGTAGGTAGATAAATTAATTAATTAATGCAATAATGATGATGATAATGATAATGATGATGGTAACGATAATGATGATTCGATAAATAAAAGATGGGTGGATCATCCGGTTGGTTGGTTGGTTGGCTGGAACTTTGGGGTTTGATGATCCTGTATCGGATTGTTAAACTGAACTGAGTTGAGAATTGAGGATTGAGGATTAAGTGCTTGGTTGATTAATTGATTAATGGAAAAAGATATGAGAAGGGATATAGATGGTATTGGTTTTTCTAACTTGAAGAGTAATTAATTAGCTGGAATGTTATAACTTATAACTTATTTGATTATATAGGTGGATAGGTATTGATTATTGGGTTTTTGGTTTGTTAGATTAGATTAGGGAGTTAAACTAGGGAGTTGGTTATAGAGCAAGTTATAGAGCTAGTTATAGAGCTGGTAGTATAGGATTTCTAGGATTTCTAGGATTTTTAATTGAAGAAATGGGGAAAATGTGGATGATGGGGATGATGGGGAAGATGTGATAATAAAAGAGCGATCAAGAGATATAAAGAGATATAACTATTTTTTTTATTTTTCTATATTTAATATAAAACAAAATAGAGGATGTCCCTGGGAGCCCCTTTCTTCCCCTCATTATAATTTATCTATTTTAAGAGAAACTTAAAGTTCACAGGTAACATATACCTTTACACTATATCTATATCGTTAATAAATCGTCGGTAAATTATAAATATTTATAAAATCGCGCAATTGCTAGTCACTCTAAGACTCTAAGATAGATAGATACTAGTTTCTAATCAAGAATAGACAGTCTTGTTGATATATATATATATATAATGATTATATATTAAACAAAAAGTATAAGGTTAGTTGGAAATATCTAGTATACCTTGAATAAATACAAATGTAAAACTTCTAGACCTTTATATCTTGGGAAAGTTTTAAGGGTTGATTAATTAATGCAAATATACAAGCGAGATGAATATTTGGTATTTATTTGGTTAAACTTATCTGAGAGATTTCTAGGAGATTGGAGGAAAGGGGAAATTGAGTGATCTCGTTTGTAAATTGTGGCACGTTTTGGGTTGTTTTGATGGGGTGAAAAGGTGAAAGGGCGAATTTTGGAGGGTTTGTGTGGAAGGTAGGTGTGGAAGGTTTGTATGTATAGTTATCGAGAATACTCGAGACCTTTTGGACTTGCTATATTATATTTGCTATATTTGCCATATTCTAAGATTGTTTCTCAATATTGAGGCTCTGAAATATCTAGGGCGATGGATTCATCAGAAAGTTGCTAGAAGGAAAACCATATCAATCTTCTTTCAATGATTCGGGAGCTTATTCCTTGTAGGGACCCATGTTGGCTATTTTGAAGCTTGTTTGTTGTTCTTTCGTGTAGTCTAGGTATTGGATTAGTATTTCTGGTGAATACTTGGAGCTTGGGGTTTTATATCATGTTTCTTGGTTAATGCTGGGGTGGGTGTGAGTGGGTTGATTGCAGAATTCATGTATAGATGATATGGTAACTCGTGACGCCTTTATACGTACTAACTTTCTGTCTCTCTGTATCCCTTAAAGAGTATCTATGCAGGCCCAGCCATGAAAATAGGAGCTGGTGTAGAAGTCTTTAAAGATTAAGCGATTGCTAATACTCTGGCTAGATAGTAGTACAGGGGACTGTCCCATTGATTGTGTTACAGGAGGTTATAGTTGAGGCAGGGGAACAGGTAGCGTGTATTGTGATGAAATTGGAATACATCTCTGGACCTTTGGTTTAGGCGTAAGCTAGGTAGTTGGAGTAGAGTGAGATACAAGAAGCTTCTTAATGGATTCGCAGAATCTACTTCAATTTCAAAGGACCATGTATTACGTAATGTGATATCGATCAGCGGTGCCATTTTTGAAAATAAAATAATTAATTAATTAAACTAGCCGAACTAGCCGAGCTAATCGAGCGTAGCGAGGAATGGGGGTTTGGGGGCAAGTCAATTTTGCCTTTTTCATAATATAAAAAAAATGATTCTGCGAATCCACAATCTGAAAATTTATTTTCCGCGACGGCTAGTCTAAAAGCTGGCGTCTTTACCCGTCGAACGATGTTGACTGCATGATATGTTGTTATATAGAGATATGAGGTGGGGAGATGGTGAAAAAACAAGAAATGTTTTGATCAGATATGTAGACTTTCATGAGTGTTAGGAAGTTTTTCCACTTTTTCCACTTTTTGCAAAGCTAGTCATGTATAAGATGATATATTACTAAATCAGATGAAATGTAAGTGCTAATGCTAGCTACATTGAGAGGCTCTTATATTGAAGAGGCCTTGATATATTTCCCACCAGTTTCGTCAGAGAATCCAGATCTCGAGCCTGAACCCCCAAAATGTGCATCTTCCTACATACACATTCTATTCTCTCCCTCCGAAGTCATCTATTCCTCCCACACAACTACCACGGGGCCCCGTCAAAGATTTGTGCCAATCCTTTGTACTTGTGCACCACACTTCCATCGTCATAAGCAGGAAGCCAGGTTCTATATTCAATACTCGGCACATAGAGTCTAGGTTGAGCAACCCTTCCAGGCTCATCGCTCAGATCTGCATCAAACCAGCACCACAAGCTCAGGACCGGTTCCCTCGTTCTCCAAAACTTCAAAGCTTCTTCATCTCGCCCCTCTCCCTCATTCAGGGCTTTCATATACGTCTTCCACTCATCCCGCATAGTGCTCGCCGCAGACTCAACTTCTGTGATATTCCGAAGAACTCTCTCTTTGTAAGGCGAAAAGTTATGTAAGAAAAAGTCGCTTTCTATATCCAGAAATCGTGGTTCAGAATAAGGATTTGGAGGATAAAGCATTTTCAATTCGCTTCTACAGAGAAAGAGAGTTATCCTTTTGAGGGCCGGACAGTGTATACTGATAAGCTTGAAGAGAGTGTCTTGGTAACGGCGGAACTCGACTCTGACAGGATTGTGCAAAGGTGCGCGCCAGTCGTTAATATTGGCTTCAGAGAGAGCGAGATGGGTAACATTTGACATTGATATATGGCCACCGAAGTTGTATATTCTCATCATTTCGAAAGCGCTTAACATGAGTATATCCTTATCTGGTCGCATATAGGTGATATAAGTCTTCACTTTTTCCGTAGAATAATCTAGACCATATTTGACTTTATAATGATGACAGCGTGGACTGACGTCCATAATTGGATCCGACGATGCACAGGGGGTGTGCGTACCCAAAGGGGCAACCTCAATTTTCTTAAAGATTCGGTATACTTCTTCTTGTGAAGTCACGCAGGCTTGTAGAAATGGGAGTATGTTGATATCTCTGGATATTTTCATCACGAGAAGACGGGATGCTATCTGTTGCTGGTGATTAAACCCTTGCATGATGCTGGCATTCAAAATAACGATCCTAGGGTTCGGAAAGGCTCGGATGAATATCATACGTTGGATTTCTAGTGGAAACCGGGTGAATGGTTCGAATATCCCTTTGCGTGACCTGTTGATCGCTTGACGCCCATAATAAGTATGATAATTTATGCGGGTACCTCCTCGTTGCCTCATGATGGGATGTAGATTAAATGAGTCGGAAACCTGATGGTTATGGTTATTGAGATTAGGTATCTGGGTGCCACTGCCTTTCGATCTGGTTTTAATCGAGTTTGTTGGGGATGGGTTGAAAAAGCGCAGAGATTCAACCTCGTAGATACTATACTATACTATGGTATAGTATAGTAAGCTAAAGTAAATGAATCCGTTTTGTTGTACAACATAAAATAATAAGTCAAAATGAGGACCAGAAAACTGTACTTGCAAGTGGGTTGAAGAAGATGCTCTGATTGATTTAGGCTACGAAAGTACGAGCTTTTATGCTTTTCAACAGCACGCTAAAATGAAGCTATTGCCAATGCGTATTTTCATACGGTTTCTGGTCCAGATCTTATCTGTGATAAAAGAAACCCTATAGCGAGAGCTAGTACATGGTTGAATCATGTTGATTGGATACTTCATTTATCCTAAAGTAGGTATTCTTTTGACATTGTGGTGGTATAGAAATCGGGTGCAGCCGGTATAATGTTCGTTGATCTCATTATGTTGGGCAAATCAGTCCAGTAATTTTGTGGGATAACAATATGAAACTTTGAGTGAATCTAAATACTTCACAAAAGCATCTAATATTCTACTTTTCCTTGCAAAGAGAAAGTTCTATAAGAGCGCCTTGGGACTCACTCTCACCGTTCTCTCGAAGTCTTTTCAGTCGTGTATAAATACCAGGTAGGTAGCATTATAGACCAAACCAAACCACTTCGGGAGATTTTGGCTGGAAAATTCAAAAACCAAGTGAATATTGCGACCGTACCGATACAATTTCATTTCTCAAAATAATTCACCTACGGCTCAACTTTGTCGATATAGTAGTCTAAAATCTATCCCGCATCTTTTATTTGTCCATATGAAGATAGAAACATGTGCATGGCTCGCTTAGCCGACGCTAGTATATACGCACCTCTATTTAAACTCCGATACACATAATAGAACCCTCTTCATGCACTTCTTCCACTTCTCATAAAGATGCTTTTCCTCAACCCCCTTGGTGTTTGATCTATTCGTCACTACCTGTATACTTCTTTCTCAAGTACAAGCTACGATACAAACAAACTTCATCGCATCGTTGGCTTTCTAAGTATTGCATCGGGCATCACATCTTAACCACAGAAAGACATTAAGAATAATCCAACACGATGTCGGTCAATACGACTGATCCGCAAGATAATGAAATGGATCTTTTCGAAGAGAAAATCGTCGACCGGGAAGTTCAAAGTAATTATTGAAGATTGTCCTCATCACATACCGTTTGTTTCTAACACTATATATATAGTCACCATTTCTCCTCCGCTTCCAAAACTTGAACGTAACTCTAGCAATATATTTCCCAAGACACTACACAAATTCGGCAAGCTTCCAAAAGAGCTGCAAATCAAGATATTCAAAGAAGCGTTGCCAGACTCGCGAATTATATCTTTCGATTTTGAAGTCCTCAAAACATTCAAAACATACAAGAACTACCCCATCTTCTCAACTAGTCTCAAAGTGGACATCGAAAAATTTTCCAGCTCACTATCTTTACTCGAGACATGCAAAGTTTCGAATGCATCAGTATATCTTGGCGGATTCGAGAAAATCAAAATTCTTCCTCCAGGGAGTGGCCTGCCTCTATATCTACATCCTCGATCTGGACAGGAGGAGATTGAAGATCATAATGGACTCTGCGATGAATCTCAGATTGACTATACGTACTTGCGACCTTCACAAGATATCATCGTGCTGAATGCCTGTGAATTACTTCGATTGTACCAGAGAGGTGGATCCATCAACCTTGAAAAGCTCACGCACATCACCGTGGATCGACTTCTATTTCTGCCAAAACCTCTCGAAGACCACATTGCAGAGTTTCTGAAGCTTATTCAGGAACAGTGCGTGAATCTCAAGAGACTCAGTTTTATCGATTATGGTCCATGGGTTAAAGAATTCCACCTGATAGGCATTAGACTTCTCGACATTAGTGGGGATCTAAGTTCCCTTCACATCTTGGATTATGATAATAAGCCCGTAGCCAAAACCTTGCGAATGGACCCGCCATTCTCACGTTTCTTCCTCGGCATGCTTAATAGACAATTCAAGAACATGGAACAACGGGGAAATACAGATGCTGTGAGTTATTGGGATAGGGTTGACATAGTCACTGTTGTTTATATGTTCCCAACCAATATTGCGCATAAATTCCATGTTCCTGCTCTATCTGGTTATGTGTTTGGAAATGATGATGGATCGCTAGTCACCCTGCAAGAAATTTAAAAATATTCTCGAATGGAGTAGATGGATTGGTATTTCTAGTAGATAGGATAGTGCGATGAATCCCAACAAGTCTCAAGGAAGTATACAATTCAGGGAGGCGACTTTTGCAAATTCCTCAGCCCCTGGGGATTGCTTTTTCTTTCTGGTCCAGATATTAAGTTAGGCAGAGGGAAGCGGTTAATACATAAGCATAGCAATACAATCAATGAAATAGCGCATTGTTACCTAGACAGCAAATTGAAATGTAGTAACCCAATTTAGTCAGACTTATATTATTGATGAACTGGCATATATGCTGTAATCCACCAAGTCAACTAGGAGGTTAATAGCCACCTCGAAATCTTTCTTCTATTTCCTTTACCCCCTTCCTCATCATGTCATGCACACAATCTTCTTTCTACATTGCTTCCTTCCCATTTGCGCCTATGATACATACTGACTACTACATACTGACTTCTAGCTCGATATGAAAGATTGAAATCTTCTTCACTTATATGCATGTTGTTCATTAAGAGACTTATAACCAGAGATGTCTTTTGGAGATTCTTGCTTGAGCTAATTAGAAGTCTTCAGCAAACTGGAGATACTTCATTATTTCTTTTTTCAGAAAATCTAAAAAACAACAGTTCCAATTGACGACGAATTTGACGTGGACAGTGGCATATAGCCTTAGCCTTTACATATTTCGATGTATATCATTGGAGTTTACATCACTTGAATTATTGAGCACCTTCTATAATATTGCATATCACTAAGAATATCCTGAAATTGTATAGCTTTGCAAAAAGATTTCCGATATTGTAATATAGCCCAGTGACTACAACCTACTAACGGCATACAGAAGCTCCAGTAACCCTTGCTGCGATACTCAAGTGATTGGCTTTCAATAAAGGCGTCTCAGATCTATTGGCAAGGTCTGTATCATATTCCGCCAGAGCCAACGCAGTATCAAAGTAATTGTTGATTTCCATACCATTCCAGCTCTTGCCCATTTTATACTCCCCTTCTATAAATTCCAACCAATAAAGATATGTCTCTTCCACAAACAAAACCCTTGGTTTTCCGTCGGGACTACGACGCGAACGGTCAATCTTAAGCTCCCATGCTTTATGCCAAATGGCCATATTGTCTTTGTGGTTCCAAGTCTCACTAGCTAGGCAGACATCCATCCCCTTTATTACCTGTTCCTCGACATCGTTTTTGCAGTCTGTAGTCAAAATCACAATGCCATTGAATAGCTCTAGCTCCCTTAAAAGAACCCCGGAAGCACTGAAATCTCGTTCTGTAGGCGACTTGCGGCGTGGAAATTGATATTCTGCCTCAGGAATTGCGATTATGCAGTTCCATTTTGTGGCTCTTTCAAAATGAACAGTAAGCACACGTCCAGCATCCCATGTGTTCATACCAAGGTCCGAGCCAGTGATAGTATATAGTGGTCGGTTAAAATGAGAGGCGAGTGCTTTCACAGTGAGAAATTTCCCTGTGCCTTTGGGTCCGTGAAGAAGAATTGTCAGATCTGCGATTCTCCATATTAGTAAATTTGCGGATTCTGGAAATCTCGAAAACTTACTGGTTTTGTTGGTCTTTTGGGACGGAATTGGCTGACTGCTTGGATGAGCCATCACTAAAGCTTTCAATAAACCCTCGTGTTCATCTGGTAATACGAGATCCTTGAAATCTACTTGCTTCGTCACCTCCCCATCTTTTGGATCGCTTATTGCATCCACGTTCAGCATCTTCCATGTCTTTTTCTCCATTACAAATCCTTCAATTGTCGGTGGCAATAACATGAGAATGTCATCCTCCAGTTCATCGTTAATATCACGTTGCTGTAAAAGATGCAAATCATCTTTGTACTTGGCAGCACGATCATTGTCCACAACATGATCCATGACTATGTCAGAACATCGACATTCTCTCGGGAAACGATCACTAACATATTGATAGTTAGGAACTCCATAGTGCGTGCAATTCTCTGCAGTTTCTCGGGAATCGAACTCAATTGCGTCGAAAAGACCAATAGCTGTATTTTCGCATTTGAGCTCAGTGTCTATGATGACATGGCTTTCAACCTATTTCAATATTAGTACTGGGTCTCAATACATGAGAGATTACTTACCAACTCGCGCACCTTTCTCGAGTCCACAATGAACCTTGTTTGATATACTGGCACTCTCCTGGCAAATCTCACATCATCATCGTCTGACGAGGTCGATGTCTCTTCCCCTGCAATGCCACTATAATACTTATGGTCTCCTTGCCTCAAGGATCTCAATTTCTTTGCTCTAGAGATCAAATATTCTATTTTATTCTTCCGGGCATCGGCCGAGAGCATCTTGAGGAGCTTCACGGTCACCTTTTCCACCATGACCTTCCCATCCAGTTCAACTAGTAATTCTGTCACGGGTTTCTTTCCAACATATTCTTGAATTCGCAAGGTTTCATGCACCGGGCCCACGGCCTTCCAGTCATATCCCATATGGAAACAGTTGATATTGAAGGGAGAGAACACTGTTTTCTTTTCAAACAACTCTGACTTCGATAAACGTGGTCGACCCCCTGATGTATAGAAAACTCGATATGCACGATCCAAAGGGGAAGTAACGATTACATCGCCAGGACTAAACAAATGCCAGAGATCAGCGAAGGCAATTTCTTTGAGGCTACCGTCCTTGATCTGTTGTCGGAGATCGAAAACATGTTTGAGGTCGCCATCCATGAACTCGACAAGGCACTTGAGGTGGGCCACCCTTGTATCAAGGCATTCGAGGGGGGTTTCGTGAGGCGGAAATACCATATCGCACACCTCGCAAGAATTGGGTGGAGGTCGGCTTAGAATTTCGGAGTTCTCTGATCTCACCTCCTCATCGAGTTGGTCGGAGTCTTCATCACCCTTTTCCACCGGCCTTTCCACTGGCTTTTCATCCCTGACCTTCATCATCTCCTCCAACTTTTGCAATCTTTGTCTAATTGCTCCCTCATACTCTACAAGCACTTTCCAAGGTCCCAATAAGACATTCCTTTGCTCATTGATCTCAAGCCCCACACCAGCTCCCACAATTATTCTCAATTCATCTCTCAATGCCTCCGAATTGACCGCCAATCGAACTGCTTTCCCCTCCTCCAACGCTACATCCAACACGTGTTTTCCTCTTTGCCCCGTATACTTTACTCCCACCCAATCTTTCATACCTGGCCTTTTCATATCTATCCTATTAATATCAAGCTTGAGCTGAGCGCCGCGATTTGCTCGGCGCACCTCGATGATTCCAGGTGACGAAGCTCGATCGAAACGAGCGCGTGGTGGAGGCGAGGGGTTGGAGCCACGGTGATCAAAGTTCCGTTTGGTGCGTAAAGCACGAGTTGCGGCCCAAAGGAAATCTTGCTCGTATTCGGGGACCCAGCGTTGTATCAAGACGTAATCTGGATCCTATCATAACTGTTGTGTTAGTCGGTCGCCAATTGAATTTCAAGACATCGAAACTTACGCGATCATCGAGAACATAGTCTATTTTGTGATCTTTCAAGACTTCGATGGACAAGTGACGAAGGTGCATTCGAGTCCAGGTTGGGCGATTATCATGGATTGTTTTTGCGGGATCTGTTGGTACAGCTTTTGAGTCTCTAAGATGTGTGAGGAACTGAATTCAAACATTTGTTATACCGCATTCAGCTTACCTTTCGCCAGAATCATCCTTCACATCATTCACATCTTCTGGCTCATAATTTTCTTCATTCTTCTCCTCCTTCTCCTCACCTACACCCCTTTCGACATCCCCTTTGATATCCTCCCATGGCTGCGTGACATGTTCAAACCCATCTGAATCCATGATTTCGATCCTCTCACTCATAATCCACGATTACAATTCTACGAAATTTTTCGAGTGCACAAAAGGAGCTCTCATTATCCCTTCTTAACAAGTTCAATATTCCAGGCATCAGCAGCCATAAGGATTTCTCCGACACCCCGCATCTCAGCTCCTGCACTATGTAACCATTCGAAGAATTTGATTTGTAGACAGGTTTTAGGGCTGCGGAAAATACTGGATGACTCGTCTTGGCATGGGGCTTAAACTTCATCGATTGGATTGTTTATCCGGTGCTTTTCGCTTGGCAAGCAGGCAACAAGCCTCTTTGAAACATCTATACCGCTAGATAAAAAGACATCAATATGTTTTAATAGTAAACAAGGTTTATTATCAGGGAAAGTAATTGAGTTGAATTATCGCTAATAATCATAAATTTTGTTTGTCATCTAAGGTATGCTTGGTAAATTTGCTTAGTTTCTAGCGACGACGGAGCGGCCTTCCATGTTCGTTACATGCAACCGCACCACATAATGCAGGAAGCCATAATTTAGGCTCATTTCCATTTTCCATGAAGCCCATTAAAGCAGGTACTACTTTGACTTTCCTCCAGAAATTTACAGAAGCCTGCTTATCCAATACCCTCTTACGTTCTAGATATTCCTTGAATTCATCCATCATGATCTCCGCTTTATCCAAAATATATTCTATCATGTCCTCAAAAGTATCCTCATCACCGTACATATGAGTCCTCCTGAGCGAATCGTCCACCAAATCTAGATTCCTAAAGTTATTGTCTATTTCGACAAGTCTCATATTTCGAGTGGACCATTCCCCAGATAGAAAGATGTCTTTTAGGCTTGACGTCTCCCCAATCACCAGAGTGAGTTTCTCAAGCTTTTGGCAATGTTCTCCAATCGTATCAAAAAAATGCTCAAATAAATCGACGTCAAGTTCGATATCTTCGTTATGCGAGTCATCCGAGTCATCTGAGTCATTCGAGTAATTCGAGTCATCGTTTCTTTCCATAAATGCATAATATTTGGCAGCCGGCTCACGCCACTCAGTCCAGTATTGGTATCTTTCGAACTCATCGTCGTCCTCATCATACTTTACGGCTATATGTGTAAGGCTGGAGAGATGACTTATAGAACCGCCAACTTGATATAGCATGACGAGGTCTACCATGTTGACCAGGAAAGTATCAAGTGAAGGTCGGATATATGAGTAATTGACACTATGAGAAAGTGCTTTCTCCCAACTATAGTAATAAGTTGTATTTAATTTCTGGGTCTTTGTGCTCCACTTATACGTTTGGCCGGCCTCTGGAAGAAACAACTCCAATTTCTTGAATCCGACATGATATATCCAATCGTTGGAGTCTCTACAGGTCTCCAAAAGTGACAATACACCGGGAAACTTGCATATATTAGTCTTGATCGACATAAGCTTGGTGAAACGATTCAAAATAGACCATCCAAGACTAAAGTCAAAATCTAGGAGGCATGGAGACGGTAAGCTCTCCTCAAAGATTTTGCATTGTATTTCGATGGGAAGGTGTCTGAATCTATGGAACGTCTTGGGACTTTGAGGAGTGTGGCGAGAGATCAAGTCGGAATGAGATGGATATGAGGTTGCTAGAAACTCTTTATTAGCAAAGGCGTACAGATATAATAGCATCTTTAAGATCTGACCTCTTTCTCCTTGCCCATTATCGTTCCCTTGATCAAGTTGATGTTTGAGGTCATCTGCGTGCGCATCTGGCTTCGACATGATGTTTGATGACAACTTAGATATGCTGTGTTTTCCGACAACGAGAATCAAGAAAGCGTGGCTGATGCGATATGATTCAAATTTTTTTTGCAGTTTGGTCCCGAGTTAAGAGGTTGTTGAATGTAAAGAGAATAGATCAAGCAGGGAGGAGCTTAGAAGAATAGCGTTTATCTGGACGAAACACGTACGACATGATTGGCTGTAGTGAATTGATGTAAGTGAGTATGAGCCAACTATACCATGGCTCTACGTACAGCCATCGCTGGATTGATTGGGGCTTCAAGTCGGGTCAGCGCCGTGGTGAATATTCTCGTTTTTGGAATTATATACGTATATAAGGAACTTATACAACAACCACGTCGGGCGACGCCGGCACCCTTGTCTTTGCCGGCAACAGGGGTACTGTCGTGATTGTAAGAGTTGACCAAGCGACAAAGAAGAATTCCGAGAGTTAGTGGCAAAAGTTGAAAGAGGGGAAAAAAGTAGAGGATATAGGATGGTGCATTTATAGAACAAGCTTAAAGAAAGGAAGTGTTAAGCGAATGATTATGTAAGAGAAAGGTTGAGGGCTACAGTAATGTAAGCGGGTATCTCCTCGGATAACACTGTTCAGTACCTAGGTAGTCTATGCGTTGATTTCGAGAACCGCGATATACTATAGAATAATTACAAAATAACGTGTAGCTAAATAAGATGAATTTTAAATATAAAAGTTTCAGAGGAAATAATTAGAGATGATACGCGAAACGCCCACTGGATAGTGTCCTCCATGCCAGTGGAGACAGTGCAAAGGGGGATGGGAGGGCAAAAACGAAAGGATAATGAAGGGGTGGATGAAAATTAATCAGGAGGGATTTAAAACTGAAAGTATTTGTCTGCAGCTATTAGTAATGTCACGGTCGATAGTGTAAATTGATATTATACTGGCTGTTATTGAGGCCCTTTATACTACGGGCATCAGTATCAAAATCACCAATATATATTAAAAGAGATACCCTGTCGATTTTATTATATTGAGGATATACTGAAATACGAAATCGTGAGTGCAAAAAGTTTCAATGTAAAACCTGATCAGATTTTGAAAATGGCCTCACTAATTATTACTGCATTTACCTAATTAGCTATTGGATTTTAGCGAATTGACCTTGCTTGATGAAAAGGGGGCTAAGGGGGAGCATTTCAGTTTTTCCGTATATTGCCAGTGATATACAATATTGCAAAAAATGCAATATTAGCAATAATATGGAATCCGATACTACGTGCTAGTAAACTATCTTCAAAAGCCTGAGAATGAATTCGTATTACTATAATGGAGCATCTTCAAAATATCCCATATACTATCGACACCACTGACAACTATACCATATATCATAATATTACCTACTAGTTAAAATCAACCTAGACTACAAATACCCTTTTCGAAATTAACCCGGTTTCATGCCTAGGCCCTTGCCTAGTGAATGCCATGTAGCTAGTCACGTGATCATTCTCTATATTAGCTGGTGACCCTCTGAAGAGAATCCTTTCCTCTTCAGCATAGTTCTTTTATCAGATTAAGATCCTAGATTCCATTCCACATGCCCTTGGTGACGTGCATGACACCCGGAAGAGTTTAAGGTTTCTATATTGTTGGAATATAGATCATGTGAATCATACCGTACTGTGGAGGAAGGAACAGCTTACTAAAGCATTACCTAATCAAATCTACATCTAGCTAGTATAAAACCCTTATCTTAGGTAGTTAGTAATGAAGAATATCATTCCTTTTCCACTTGATACAAAACTCCCGACCTTTCAGTATGAGCTAGTACGTTTTAATACGGCAGCAGGAAGCATATAATCAGGGCACTTTGTAGCTAAAACTCTTAATAAAACATGATCAACTGAAAGCATTATACGAGTATACGTGCATGGTCATCATCCCCCATGGTGATATATCTCTTGCTATCAAAATCTAAAATCTTCTACAGCATAAAATCAACAGGATCTTCGTGTGATCTCCTCGATATTGAGCTGTAGGTAGATCAAATTGCATGTGAGTGAATTTATCAGGTACGACTACTAAGGAATTCTTGAAGCCGTACAAAATGTTTGCCGCCGTAGCTCCGATTATTTCTGGGTGGACCGCAGTCTCTAATACAGCCAGCCCATAGAATCTATACAGCCCTTTAGCCCATATAGTTTGTACGAACTATATAGTCCATACAGCCTATACAGCCATACAATCTATACAGCCTATAAAATCCGTACAATCAGCATAATCTATACAGCCTATACAGCCCGTACATCACATATAGTCCATACAAACCACATAGTCCATACAGCCCATACGGTCTGTACATCCATTTAGTGAGGTAGACCAATACGATCACATACATGCCTCTCCCAGGGTATTTAATTCTAGAAATTTCCTACCAATCCCTCTTCCAAAAATTTCAAAGTCTTGACTCAAGACACAAAAGTTCATTAAAACTATTTATCGGTGTCGATCATATCCTCCACTCAACTCTCGCAATTTATTTCGTCTCACAACATACGAAATCTCGCAACATGAATACCAGTTCTCAAACTTGGTTGACGCCCAGACGCGCACGCACCTACAGGTGTGCCAGAAGATCGGAAGACCGCGGAACCTTCTGGTTATTCGAATTTTTCCCCCAAGAGGTCCAGCTCATGATCTTGAAGTATGCATCTCCCTCACCACGACTTGTGCATTTTAAATTCAACTCCGAATTCTCCCCCAGAGCCGATGACAACCTCATGCTATGTCTGAAAGTACTTCCCGATCCGGATTTGTTTTCACTGCTCAATACTTGCAAAACCTTCAATATGGAGATTCGTCGCGAGTACAAGAAGATTACCGTTCAACCATTTGGCACGGATTCGGATACCCAGCTCGTCAAAGCACTCAAGGAGAACGAGCCCGGATGGGAAGTCACCCAAAGCATCAACCTCAAGATGAGAGGCGTCAAGCGCCCATCTTTGAGTCACGTTTATCTTCATCCTACTCTCGATACTCTACTCATGAACTTTCGAGAACTCTTCTTGCTTTATCTCCTCGGCGGCTCCGTTGATATGTCCAGCGTCAGACATCTGGCTCTATACAATATAGCCGACCACGCATGGGACTATAGTTGGCTCGAATTCAAAGATAAGGAAGTGAAGATTCTCATGTATGGGATGTTGAGCCTTCAATGCCCTGCTCTCCAGAAATTGTCACTTGTTCTCAGATATCAGGACCAATCCGCCTTATATCAACCCCTCAAGAAGATCGAGGACGACGAAGTTATCTTTGACATTCCCGACGACTTTGTCGATATGGACTTCGAGGATAAGAATGGAAAGCCGGTCTCTGCATTTCCCCCAGCGATGTTGCAGATCGGTGGGCAGGCGAAGAGCATCAAATCTCACTTCCAACAATGTCTGCCTCGCCCCGACCCAGAAAAATATGGACTTGATCAGGGATCCGACTCAGATTCCGAGTCAGAAAAGAAGCTGGATGAGGCAGCTGTGAATTTCTGGAAGACTCACACGGCGCCGGTCCCAGGCTTGATTGGTCGACTCGATCGCGATGAATCATGGCGTGAAAAGGGAAAGCAACGTGCCGAGCCCAGACTCTTTTTGAGAGATGTTAAGGCCTACATACCTGTCAATATTGATGGCACCATGTTTCACACAAAGAAAGGATTGGTAAAATTCTTTGACGTAGCTCCATGGTAGATTGGGCATGGGTAGCTTTGGGGGAAGGGGTGTATTAGGCTGGTTTTCCAAGGGGTCTGTGTGACTACGGATGGATGACAGTTATTTCGGCTAAGAAATTGGGGGATGAGAGATCAGGGAAAACATATGCTTAACGAAATATTGTTAGGGTGTTGGGATCAACAAATTGGGGGTTGAGGAAAGCACAGAAAACATACGTACAAGGGAATATGGGTAGTGAGTACTTCCTCACCTGTTTTGGGCTGAAGATTGGGGAATATCGAGGGAAGGTGGCAGATCAGAGATCAGAAAACCAAAAAAAATCCATGCATGCGAAATAGCTTTTTTCATTGATACCTACTTAAAACAATTGACCAATAATTACATTTCTTCCTGTGACATGACGTGACGTGACCGCTTTGCAATTCTCTTTTTCTAAATTTTCCTATCTTTCCATCCATCGCATTGGTATATTTTAAATGCAGATAACAACCCAACTTCTAATTTCCCAATCTTGTCTTGAGTCTTGTTAAGCGTATATTCTCGTAGCTTGTATCAGCTTTCTAATTAGTAGAATATTGTTCTTTCTCAAGTTCCACTTGAACAATTAGACATGATATCCTATTCTCCTCACAATAGCAATTTTTCATGCATCGTCTAACTTTCCATATGCCAAACTTGACATTGAATGCTGAAGTTTCAAGTGACTTAGCAATTTGACTACCTAGATCTTCAAAAGTTATCATTCCTTCTGCAATTACATGCTAGGAGGAAAATATAAAATTTAGTACAGTGTATATTGGTACCTAATATTAAACAATCGCACCATGGCCATTTCATATCTCAGCAGAGAGAGCAACTCTCGATGTTCGAAACTTTTCGGGTGATGATCTTGGGATAGATATATTCAAAAATACCCGATGCTACCCGCAAGTCCCGGATCGGATATTGCGTTCTCAACACTCCTTAGGTACTCTAAGGTATCTCTATCATTGCCCATTTAACATCTCGAGTCCACATGCAACGAATAGCTCGGAGGTAGTAGGCCAGTGGGCAAGCAATCAAGCAAGTTAAGAGAGTAGGTATATATATATATATATATATATATATTGATTACGTCTCAGCTTTGATGCTGTTTACCAGGAAACATAAAACTTTGGGTGTAGGTTTGTGCGATACCATGGTTTGAAAGTACTTGATGCTACATAAGTAGGTACTTATGGATTGAATTTCTAAACAGATAGATAGAATTCATTCCTTGTACTTGAATCATCTACTTAGATTTGGTTCTTTTTCGTCAACTCACTTTGAGCGACATGGAATTTCTAGGCGTGGGTAGGTAGCTACATTGGTACAGAGTATGGTAAAACCTATTGACCAGACGGCCACAGAAAGGTAGGTTCTGATTTGATATTGGCTAAGCCAGTGTACACGTGATCTAACATCCATTTCCAAGGTAGGTAGATTGCACTACGGACTCACAAGTAAGAATCCCTCGCACTCCACCAATGAAATCACCTTCCTCTTCCTCACTTGTAAGTTGAAATCTCTTCATCAAAGGAATAAGGAACGTTAGCGGGAGGAAAGGGGAACATAGATAAATATATTATGAAACTCTTACATCTCGCCATCGTAATCCCAAAGAGGCTGAGACTGCGAGAGTAGATTCATTCTCATCATGCATTCTCATCATCCAAGAAAATCTTCAACTTCTGTTTAAATCGAATTGGGGTTTATTAATCTTTGGAGATGAAAATGATCTAAATGGTTTTATGGAGAGAAATAGTTTACCGATGGTCTAATTTTTGTCTTGTCGCCTTGCAGGTGGTATTGCCTCTGACCAAATAATTCTGCCCATACAAATTAAACCTTGAGAGCGAGGGCGGTGAGACAAAAGTTAGACCAAAGTTAGACCATATGGAAGTTGGAAGAGTTCGCTGTTTTTTCGACTTTTAATGCCGCTTTAAAGAAATTGTAAGGTTGCTAGGGTAAACAAAAAAGGTAAACAATTCTCCATGAGTATCCCGCACTTTATCATCTTCAATTTCTTATCAGAACAACTTCAAAATTTACGACAAAAATACATCGACGACAACCAACCACCCAAAAAGACCTCATCATGTCTACCTCCGAGGACTTAATTGACTTCGACATAATTGAGAACCAAAAAGAAAATATACAATCATTACCACAAGGACGATCAGCACGAAACCTAGCAAACTTATTCTCTCCCTCTCCTCTACGACCCCTCTCAACACCTACACCATCCGATACAAGAAATCTGAATGATGCGATTAGAGAAGAATATGAAGCAGAACTAGTTAATATCGGCGAATCAGATGATCCATTAGATATTTATGATCGATATGTCAAATGGACTCTCGATGCATACCCCTCCGCACAAGCAACACCAAATTCACAACTCGCCCCTCTCCTCGAGCGCGCAACGAAAACATTTCTCAATTCTCCACAATATAAAAATGATCCACGATACCTGAAGCTATGGCTTTCATATATACGATTTTTCTCTGATACCCCCCGCGAAACATTTGCTTTTTTGGCTCGTCATAACATTGGTGAAGGATTGGCATTATTTTACGAAGAATTTGCGGGGTGGTTGGAGGGTGCAGGGAGATGGACACAGGCGGAAGAAGTTTATCAGATGGGCATTGATAAGGAAGCTAGACCGGCACCACGTTTGTTACGCAAATTCAACGAGTTCCAGGAAAGATTTGCTGCTAGGCCCGACAGCAGTAATGAGCCTTCATCACCCGCGTTACCTACGGTACGACCCGCACTTGCTGCAAAGATCGACCCATATGCTGCAGTTGCCGCAGCCCCCGAGGATCCTCAAGCACAGAGACCATCTGCGGGTGTAGGCGGCTCATCAACAACAAAGAGTGGTAAGCAGAAGTTGAAGATTTTCTCGGATGACGAGAATGGATCTACTCCCGCAGTTTCAGCCTCTCCAGGAGCAGGATGGCAGAGTATAGGTTCATTGGCAGATAGAAAGAAGGAAAATAGGATAGAACCAAAACCATGGGTTGGAGAGACATTGAAAGCCGGTGGAAAGAAGAGCAGCACAAAGATACCAATTTTCAAGGACGAGGTATGTTTTTGTTCCTTTCCGTCCCTTGTTATGCATATGTTGATGATCATAGGACTAATTTTTGGCAATTATGGCGTTATGTATTTCAGTCTATACCATTACCTCAAATCACAAATCCAGAATTGCAACAAGTGACCATTAATCCTAAAAACGGCAGAAGTGAAAGAATTTTTGTTAACCTAGAAGCTGTATATCCTACTCCAGATAAAATTGGTACGGAATTGAGCTTTGAAGAATTACGGGCTGCTCATCGTGGATGGAATAAGATGTGGGAACCGGAATTGGATATACCGCAGGAGGAGCCTGTATTGAATGAACCAACAGGAGAGACTAACGTTAGTGTTGAAACTATTACACGAGATATTCCAGAGAAACTTGTTATTGCTCGTGATCCAGTATATCTGGATGAAAATGGAGCAAAGAAGGAACACAATAGGGAAACCAAACACAGGCGGATGAAAGTCAAGGAGGTCAATAAGACGCAAATAAGTAAGTAGTTCGATGGAATTCGAGTGATATTGTATGCTGACATTATATAGTCAGTGCAAAGCTTTCTTCACCGACCGGGAAAAAGATGACCAAAAGAAAATCTTCCAAAGAAGCGACAATGACTCTTCATACCAAAGCAGCGACTGATGAGATCTATGATATTTTTAATCAACCTCTCAAAGCAGCCGATGAGGAGGAAGAGGAAGAGGAAGAAGCAAGTGATGACGATGATGGTGACACGACTGACGATGATTACACGAGTGGGGGGGAAAGTACTATGACAGGGAGACTTGGTGGTACAAGTGAAGTCGGTGATGATGACGAAACTACGGATGTGAAGAGTGAAAGCGAATGGACCGAGTTTACAGCTCAGAAGCCTGTCCCGGATATGGATGATGAGGATGAGACCAGAGCTTCAAATTTTTCTGATGCGGAAGATGAAGAGTTTGAGGCTATCAAGATAGCGATTCCTCGTGATTTTGAAGAAAACGAAGAGCTCGTAACTCCAATATCTGAAGATGGGCCTTCCAATTCGACCACAAGTTTTGTCCCAATTCCACCAGAAGATTACGATCCACCAACCCATCCTTATCGAAACCCTGCTCAAGCTTCCCAAAATCGACTCCCTTTCATGACGCCGATCGTCGAGAGAACTGAATCCTCTCTTGGTTTGCCAACAATCAGGGATCAGAAGAATTATTTCCATTCAACTACCAGCCCGAGCAGGGGTAGTGGATCCAAAATACAGGTTTTCCAGGATGATGACAGCAGTAGTCCGCTGAGGGAAATTATTAATGAAGCAAAACCCACCGATAGAATCCCTCAACCACAGCTAGGCAAGAAAAGGCCTTTATCAAATTCAACGGTATTTGCTAAAGAAATTGCACCCAAAGGACCTATCATCCACGACTCACAATGTAACCCAGTGGATGAAGGTATCCGTCAATTAATTTTTGAAAAATTGCAGCCACCTCTTAGCTCTTACGAGGGGTTCTCTCAGCACGATGAAGCAAGGGGCCAATCCGCTGAGTTGAAAAAGTATGCAAAAGCTGTTTCGAAGGCAGGAAAAAGCGACAGAACTAGTATATCTGCAGCTCCTATCCTAGAATTTCCGGGAACAGACCGAAAATATACACTAAAGAGAGAACTTGGTGCTGGTGCATTTGCGCCTGTATTCCTGCTTGAAACTTTAACAGATGATGGCGAGCAAGATGAGAACGAAACTCCAGCAGTCATGGGTAAAGGAGCTTTTGACCACTTCAATCGAAAATCATTAGAAGCACTAAAAATGGAAGATCCACCAAGTGCATGGGAATTCTATATCATGCGCCAAGCAAAACGAAGATTAGGAGTTTCTCGTCCAGCAGAAAGTATTATTGATGTATATGAAATGCATCTATACAAAGATGAATGCTACCTAATCGAAGAATTCCGAGATCAAGGTACTCTTCTAGACATTATTAATATCTCCCGTGCCGACGCCAAATCCCCCGGGGGTGTCATGGATGAACTCCTCGTTATGTTCTTCACTATCGAACTCTTCCGTACAATTGAAGCCCTCCATTCCAAAGGAATACTCCACGGTGATCTCAAAGCGGATAATTGTCTCGTGCGTTTCGACACACTTTCAGATGATGATGTTTGGTCTCCAAAGTACAAGAGAGATGGAAGTGGATGTTGGAACAAAAAGGGGATTTCGCTAATTGATTTCGGGAGGGGCATTGATATGAAATGTTTCAAACCTGATGTACAATTTATCGCGGATTGGAAGACGGGACCTCAAGATTGTGCCGAGATGAGGGAATTGAGACCCTGGACTTTTCAAATTGATTATCATGGGTTGGCTGGTATCATTCATTCGATGCTCTTTGGGAAATATATCGATACCATTGCCGAGAGACCTGGAGGCGGAGATGGAATCGGTGGCTTGGGAGGCGGGGGCGGCTTGCGCAAATGGAAAATTAAAGAAGGCTTGAAGCGCTACTGGCAGACGGAAATCTGGGCAGGCGTTTTTGATCTCCTGTTGAATCCCCAGGGCTATATGGATGGTGAGGAAGGTGGCAGGATGCCGGTTATTAGGGGGATGAGGGTTATGAGGGAGGAGATGGAGGATTGGCTCGAGGGGAATTGTGAGAAGGGGGCGGGGTTGCTTAAGGGGGTTAGGAGACTGGAGGAGGGGGTTAGGGAGAGGAAGGGTAGGAGATAACATGGAGGATGGAGGATGTTGGATGTAGATTGGGTAGGTCATCTGACCTGGGTGGGGTGTCTTTGAGCGAGGGAGTTCTATTGTGAAAATGGAGTTGGATGGATGGATGGATCATACCATTTATAGGCGTATTGACTTGGCGTTTCAATTTCCATTTCAGTTCTAGCGTAGCTGGGCTTGGTCTTGGTGTTGGTATAGGTCTTCGTCTGGGGTTTTGATAGAGATATCGATATAGGTATGAATAAAGATGTACATATATACATACCTTGTCTATTTATTCGTCTGCTTATTTATTTATGCATGGTTCATGCACAATATACCATACCGTGATAACATGACATAACAGTACATCAACTCAGTTCTTTAATTCGGGTTTTAATTATTCTATTCCTATTTCTATGCTTATTTTTATTCCTCATTCGCCGAAGAGTGCCCATCAAGCCGTCTTTCTCTTTTTCCTGCGCCAATTCTTCACATCCTCTGGACTAGGCCGATCAGGATAAGCCGCATGAAACACCTCAACGTCCTCCTCCGCATGAGTAAACCCCGAAGAATCATAGAACATATTGTCAGCAGGATGTCCCAGCAACTGCACCTTAAATTTATGACGCCCGAAATGAAGTCTAGAGCCCAAAATACGCTTTATACGTAAATGTATATCGGTATGATTTTCTTGTATTTGAATTAACTCCTCGTTTCCTTGTTTGCTTGCCTGTTTGCTTATCTCATTTAGAACTCTCTATATAGATCGCTTAACGGCCAAAAGAGGGGGAGAATAATCAAAAATCAGAGTCGAGGAAGATTTATTAATAATTATTACAGTACAGTACTCTCGAAGTATGGTGTCATTCGGCTGGATTAGATTAGATTTAAAGGGTTGAGAAATGGGCAAGTAGGTTCTGCTTGTATATATATAGGTAGTAAATAAGATGTGATATGATGTTGAAGAGGGATTGAAGGGTAAGAGACGCGATATGGGTTGGGGGCGTGAGTGAATGAGTGAGTGATATAAGTATATCTGATCGTTTGTATTGCGGATGCATGGAGTTTGCGGTAACATATTATATTTTTTGGGAAATAGGTGATATTTTTGTTTGAGCAGACGATATCTTGTTTATGATTAATGACTTACAAGATTCTTGCTATTCCCATTTACTTCATTCCCCCTATCCCAAAATACTTGTATTGCACTGATTTTGCTCTCAAGTAACACTATGAGATGTTCCTCCCTGGCTCTCTTAACTTTCAAACCAAGATTGTTTCCTTCTCCCCTCTTCTGGCGTCGCGTAGCTTCTATCCGTTTCCCCCTTTCATCTTCCATAGCCCGTCCCACTCTCAATCTTCCCTAGATCAGTCCACCTTCTTTTTTCTGTGCTGATACAAAGAAACGAATGAGTATATGATATAAGGAGGAATGTCAATAAAACTGTACAGGCGATTTTGGGAAAAACAGAATCTCACTATCTGCAACATGATTAAAGAGACGCAAAAAAATATGTGCCACATCTTCTCCCTGTAAAGCCGTAGCAGTTTATCGAAGCCATACTTGCCGTGTGTTAACCTGGAGTGAATTGAACCCATATAGATCACGTAATAGCAGCCTTTGAGGGAAAGTAGCAATAGCCAGAGTATATTTCGGTCGTCAAAACCTTTCGGTTGATTTCTTTTGGCCTTATAAAGAGAGTCGGATAATAAATTGAGAATGAACATTACTCCAATTGATATCCAGTTGATCCTCTTTTGCAAAGTCGTGCAGGTGTTCCATTTGCGGACCAAAAAATAATAGGATGGTAGGAAAATAACCGGAAGTACAATTGTGATGACAGTGAATGGCGCTGCGGAAATGAAGTAGTATTTGATCGGCCAGCCATGGTTTTTGTTGATCTCTACTGTATTCATGCTAAAGAATGTCTAAAATGATGGTTAGCAGATATCGCAATATAAATACATTCTCATAAATATGCTTACCCCGACCAGACTTGTTGGTAAAAATAAGGACGCCAAAATTGTGAGGATTGTCGCCGTGGCCTTTTGTTTCAAGTCGAGCTGTTGAAGGATCTATTACCATCAGCATGTGCAATAAGTTAGTTATTCTTGAGACAATTTAATAACGTACCATTATACGAATAGCTTGGGTCCCTTTGTAAACGATCTTTATCTCAGAATCGAGGACTTGACTCTGATCGGCAGTTTGTTTAGCCCATTCTGGTGAAGTGCACCATGCTGATGGAAATTCAGAAGCCTCTTTCCGCAGATTATCACACGCAATCTGGAAAGATTCAATATGATGAATATAGAGTAGACAAGCATTCGCCCAACCTGCTTTAGGTTTTGCTGCATTTTGATATTTCTGCATCGCATATTAGTCTAAAATGGCACTGAAAGTGTGGAGTTTATTGTATTAAGGGCGCCCGACGATATGATCGACTCTTCTCACTATATTCCGCAATGCCAGCCGACTATCAATGAAGCCTATTCTGTAGACGATTCGAACGAGATCCAGCCAATGGGATGGTGGCCCCGTGGCAGAATTGATAGCATTGATCGGCTTTCTAACCTGGTTTCGAATATTCCTATCAAAAGTTGAAGCCATCTCAAAATTCTGGAACACTAGCATGCTGCGCCAGCCTCTTCTATCATCTAACATAGATCCCCAAATGGCACATTTGGTTATTGCCGAAGGATGTTTTCCATGTGGCTGATAAGTATTCATATGAGTTGCGTCTATGTCGGATGGTGGTAAAGCGCTGGGGAATTGGATTGTCTTGGTACAGTACCCCTCCACTTATATTAGTTGAACCTTAAATTTACACCCAAATCAATCAAAATACATACATTTCACTTTAATATTTTAATACAATTAAAAGTTTAATCATTAATTCCTATTAATATATAAAAGATTTTTACAAAAAGATTATATAATTAAATTTTCAAAAGCTAAAAAATTATGTTCGTGAAATATTTAATCTTTAAAGTTGAAATTAAATTTTTTATTGATTTTCCCCGCAAAAATCGATTCAAAAACTATTAAATAACTTTATATCTTAATTATATAAACTAAAAAATTTCTAAAAATAAATTATATATTTTTTAATTGAATTTTCTTTTGAAATAATCTATATTATAAATAATAAAAATAATTCTATTGATATTAGAAATTATATAAATTATTAAAGTGATTGATTTTTGGTGCAAAACCCCTGTCGAACAAATAGAAGTGGTTTAGTACTGTAGCACTATCTGCACGATCGATTGCGGCTACTTTTACAGGACCAAGTGAATTCCAGAGAGGACCTCCTTCAGAATCGATGGTTTCTTGCGTTGCTTCTAATGGAAAGTCGGCTAAGAAAGGTTTAATAAAAAATAAATTATTACTTGATCAAGATCTTCCAAGTCATTGGCTCCAGGATAATCAATTCCAGAATTTATAAGAAAGAATGCATCGTATGGACTTTACTGGAAAAACGACTTTGCCAAGAAAATACTAGCAACCAAGACCATTTTGCAGATAAAAGCTGCAGAAGGATTGCCAGACCAGAGGCCCCGTAAAGATTTGAGCTCCATATAATTGGATTTGCCTCGAGGATTTGTTGTATACAGAGGTGTTGATATTTCAGCAGGCAGTGAAATGGAACTAATGGCGAACAAATTAATGAGAACCTTGAGTTGTAAATAATGATTCGAAGGCGCTGTTAAGCATACCAGATTGCATTTTGAGTTGAATGATCCTGTACACAGTTTTGATAAGTGATCTGACGTGTGCAAGCGATGGTGAGTCAATCTCACATTTGCTTTCAGATTGACCCAGAATTCTTCTATGCTTTTTAACGGTCCGGATCTATAACTACTTGAAGCTGGCCAGGAACACATCATTAGCCTCGAAGGAGTCTTGTGTGGCATGAAGAAACTTACTCTTCTCACTGTTGTTGGACAAATATATTATTGAAATCCAGACGTGGTGAGGGGTGTGTACATCGTTTGAATATATGGCCAGGTTGGTCCAGAACTGTTTTAGAACTTTAATGCATTCTTGTCCTTTACCAAGAGTCCACTGGAGCTTGCTGGAAAGATCGTGGTTATATGGTTCGGCTTCAATGCATGTCTTTATCTGTTGCTCAAAATTATCAACGGATTTGATCAAATCCCTCAAAATATCCCCCCTGACGCCTATGACTCCTTGCGTCATGGATGGTAATTGTGCCATTATTATCAATAAAGCGGCTGAATTCTTGGACGCAAATAAGAAATGAAGCATTGAAATATACCAGAAGACGTGGTGGTTATGTCCAGGTTTAAAACAGAGAGAAATGAGTTGGTGTAAAATTTATGTAGCCGCCAGCCTTCTCAAGCATATGCAGATGTCCATATTGAATGTTTCTCTCGAAGAAAACTGAATTTTAAGACCGGATACTTGCAGAGAATGACTTAGGTTACTCGACATTGGTAGCAGAGAGTGGGAACATTCCTTCCTAATGAGGTTTCAGAGCCCAACCCCAAGGATCAAAATGTCCAGTAATTGGAAGCGCTTGCTCCACGTTGAAAGTTGCTCGCAGATACTGCCATAATGTGAGCTGCGAAGACAGGTTGCACATATGGTTGTGGAACTTCAAGATAGAACACAAAGGAATACGAGGATGATGTTAACGCGAGTGTGATTTTAATACGAGCGTGATGCTTTCTTTTGTACATGCCCATAATTAGAGGTAAAATTGGAGGTAAGAGATTACGAGTCTGTGTATCATGAGTGAGCACGTGTTTATGCCGTGACAGATAGCCACAGCCACATGTGGTTGGGGGTTTTCGATACAGAATCCAGTGTAAGCCACACACACCATACCTTGATCAGATATTAATAATTCATTCGAAGTAGAACATAATACTGAGGTTGAATTGTATGATAAATCCACAGCCAAAAAGATATGTGAATCTAGGAGGCCATGAACCTTAAATACTATGGAATCGTTCATCACTCTCATGTCCAAAAAGAGCAATCCAAAGGAAGTTGAGTTAGCTTGCCAGTTTCAGATAACTGACCCTCGTTGCAGCTCACTCATTCAACAGATCCTGGATGTCAATGTATGAGGCGGCTCCGTCCAACGATGACGACGCGTAAGAACTCGGGGTATGGAATGATAATGTTCCCAAAAAATTCGTTGAGTTTGACCTACGCCTTTGATGATCTCACAACTTGCTCAACTTGGTCCTTTATTTTCGCTAAGGATGAAGGAGACAAGATAGTGCGAAAACTTCGGCACAGCACCATGAGCTTCAATTGTCCTTATCAATTCTCCAAGTGTCAATAGGCTTTTGAGAAAGATTGCGAGACTTGATCTATACAAAAATGAAACCAAATCATCGAAGACTGTGCATTCCAATTCTTTCTTAATCCACATCTCTAATATCTACCGCTCTATCACTGTTGGCTTGGCCTAGTTCATAGAAATTTAAGGATATTTACAAGATCTTGCGACCAACAACACACTCAAACGGTGTGTCCACCGCAACCTCATTTGCGCTTTCTCTCTCCAAATCTTCAATAAACTTCATCCCCATACCGGTACCTTTCGTGTCAGAACAGTCGATCCTTGCGATGACATCCGCGGTAGCCGACATAGAGCTCTGTGACCAAAGAAGACGGGGATGCTTAGGCCAAGCATGATCGGTACAAGGCACATCTACAAGGCCTTCTTCTTCTTCGAAAAGAGAGTTGAAACCCTCGACCCAACTATTTAAAGTAAGCATCTTGAACTCCCATTTTTTGAAACGAAAGAAGTTCAGAGATTTGCTGGTCAGGCAATTGTATCACAGATAAAACACGAAAAACGTCCTAAATGAAATTTCATTCGAGAATCTATGAACCGTTATGCTAGTCATTACCATCACCGAAGAACCCAAACTAAATGCCAGAAAAAGGCTCAGCCAATCATCGCCAAACAAAAAATAGGTGTAAATCAAAAACACCAAAAGCCATGCAAGCAAATCCTTTTACTCCAACCCTGCCCTCTCCCATCTAAATCATCCCAACATCTCGCTTATGCCCGGAAAAGTCTACCCTTGAGAGAAGGATAGTTATAGCCCGGAGTATATTCTGACGCCTGGGGAGTAGTTGTAGAGTAACCCGTAGGAGCGGGAATGTATCCCGTTCCGGTAGGAAGAACAGTCGAGTTACCGCTATTCTTCGCCATGTCCAAGAAAGCATCGAATTTTCCAGCCGGGTTGATACCGAGGACCATACCCGCTTGGCAATGCGACGTGGGCTTTGTTTGAGCGCAGTGGAACCAGATGGGTTTGTGGGTGTTGACGATGAAATCTTCGACGAAGAGATGCGTTCTGTTCTCGGGGTTGAATTGGTTGAAGCCGGTATCGAAACCTCCGTTGAATGTACAGGGGGTGTTGAAGTCGGATTGAGTGACGGTGTGGTTTCTGGCGAGGAAATTGAAACGGATGATATCACCCACGTTGGCGTCCACTTGGTTGGGAGAGTAAATATTCTTTCCTTGTGCACCGACAGTTACGTGGTGGACTTTGCGATGGGATCCGCCGGTTCCAGTGCTGTAAGGTGGGGTAGTTGTGGACATGATGGGAGGAGGAGTCGGGGTAGATGTGACGCTGTCGGTTACAGTCACAGTTTCTATGGTGGTCTCGCCATTTATAATGGTGATTGAGATATCCACGATGTTCACCTCGATCACAACGTTATTCTCGTAAGTAGCAACGGTGCAGTGCTTCTTGTTCCCGGAACCAGTTGGGTAGACATAGACTGTGGATGTGCTTCCACCATCATAAACGACAGAGGTGACGGTTCCACCTGCGGTAGTGACATAGAACGATCCAACCGGGTTGTATGATGTAGTTGTGGGGTAGACTCCACCCGATCCTCCCTCGGTGATAGTGATTGTCTGAGTGACGGTAGATGGAGGAGCTCCAGAGCACACCACTGGGATAGTTTCGGTGTAAAGTTGGGCGGAAGCAAGAGCGAAAAGCCCGCTAACAGTGGAAATGCTTGAGAACTTCATGATGTAATGAAATAAAATATAATTGTCGAAAAAGATTGAAAGGTAGAAGAAGAAGAAGAGTTTTGAAGATCCAAACAAGAGAGAAGATCTAACGATTGTTGCAAGGAAAAAAGCCTAAGAAATATGAAAGTAGATAGGAAATTGAATGAGATACAAAATGAGATGCTGAATGAAAGGAAACTTGGAGAATTTTGATCTACTTATGTTCAAGATATTTCCAAGTCGGCAATGATGAGATATCAATTTTGCTACTGTAGGGCTGATATCCGAATACATCACCAGCCACTCGCATGGAAAAGTTTCCGAAGGCTGTGCTCTCTGACCACGCCATTATTTCTATTTAAACCAATGGGTGTTCGCGATGAGATGTTTATTGGCGGCTATCGGGTGGAAGGTGATCGCCAAGTGAGGTGACATTATACTTCTCACCATGTTAGGTTGTAAATCAAAACTTTATTCACATTACCAATATAAAATATCTGCTTAGATGGGCATCTCAAAATGTCACCATTTCTCAATTCTGGCTACTCAGCCCCAAATGGCGTTGGATGACACTTTATGCTTATGCGCAAGATCAGAACTAAGGATAAGCATAAGCTTTGGATGATTGGTCCTCTTTTTGTACGACCAAATCATCCAGAAACATATCTCGGACTGGGTATATGATTGGTAGCAGTAATAGATTGCCGAAACATAAATTACCAAAAAAAGGATTGCGGCGTTGCTGCGATTGAATTTTTGGAAGTGCGGCCAGCTTGCTCATCATGGGAGTTACCATAGGCTATCACGGGAAAGGATTCTAACCAAGAAGTAAAACAATCCATCGAAGCTATAATAGTCAACTGTTGAAATTGAGCTTATCAAAAGATCTGGTTTTGTGTAGAGTGTGAGGATTTCTGATTTGTGGTGATATCGGAAATGGCTTATGCTCACTGGCGTTGGGTTTGATGGATTCAACGACGCAGACCATACGCTTCAGCACTCGCTGAATGCGATCCAATAGCTGAATATCCGTATCAATTTCCTAGATATTCCTTCATTGACTCGCCCAAACCAGACAGATAACGAGATTAGTGAGAATTACATGATGCCGATGATGGATGCTGTTCCGTTGCCTTGTAAGATCTTTCACATGGCCATATGACTCGTGTTTTCGCGTTGAATAGCCGACAGCTTAACCGATCAGGCCTAGGATAGTAGAATCATAAAGCATTGTAACACACTCCCAATTGGCACGAGTCGTTGCAGTGATGACAGCTATGCCGAGTCGTATGCTAAGAATGGATAGCTTGGCAAGAACGATATCGAGTATTTGTAACTGTTCTAGATGTCGTGGCTTTCTGAATAAATGTACTGACTTAATGAGTGGTAATCCAGATGACAACTTTGCAGAGGATATGTTATCGTATTCGCCATTTGTTCGCCGTGATGGATTTGGAAAACTCGCTCAGGTCATTGTGGCCACTTTACCCATCTACTTCTCAATCATTTGAACTTTTCAGCTCGATATCAAGTTCATATCATCCTCAAATCGTTCCGATGTTAAAGACTTGAAGAGGTTCATATCTTCACACAGTGTTTGCGGCCGCAGAGAAATGTTTTAGAGCATGCGAATAAAAGTTATTCTGAGACGGAAAATCGACCTAATTGGTCGGTTTATAGATTTTTATGATTATGTAACATCACCGAAGGGTCTGGCTGAGATGAGAGTACTAGAGGGGCCATCCGAACGGTGCCCTAGTCACATGATTGTAGGAATAATCTCATATCAATCTATATTGAAAATTCGGTTTTGATATTGAGATACAATGTTAGACATTCGGCAAAGAAATAGAACATTCCGCTAATTATTAATCCCAGAAACAAGACTAACGCAAATGAGAGGGAGTGGGCAAAAGGAAAATTTAAAGTCAGGTTCGATAAGTAGGTTCGGTAGGTAGGTCGGTAGGTAGGTTTGGCAGATAGGTTCGGTAGGTTCGTAGATTCGTAGAATTCATAGATTCGTAGGATTCGTAGGTTTGTAAGTTTGGTAAGTTCGTCGGTTCGTAAATTTGCAGGTTCGTAAATTCGTAGGTTTGTAAATTCATAGATTCATATATCAGATTACAGATCCTAGATTCCATTCCACATGCCCTTAGTGACGTGCAAGACAAAAGGCTCTAAAACATATGCGTGCCCTGGCGCGCCCTCAATGGAGTTATTGATGGTGAAGAAAGTAAAAGGAAGTTGCCCCTTCATCTGTAAGCTAAGCTAGCGACGTTTGGCACGTGATTGGTAGCCCGTGCCTCTACGAGGTCTCTGATTCCCACACGTGCTCTTGGATTGGGTGCGGAGAATTGTTCTTCCGTCTTACAGGAAAGTTCAATTCAATCCAACCTGAAGTTTCACAAGAGAACTCCTAAAAATAAGCTTTGCGGCGACGTTACGACGAACCTCCACTTTATATTCGTAAGCCAAATCTCTTATTTTGGCTTCAGCAAACTTCATTTAAAGCATATTTGCAGCTTCCCGTTATTACGGATTCCTTCATAGATTAGACGAAAGACGACACACGACACAAGACACGTATTGCTTGATATACACAATTAGCGTAATCGGGATGATTAACGTTTGATATCGTCATTTCATTATCATTCCTCCACGATGGTTGGAACAATGAATATCCCAATAAATTTTAAACCTTACGACAAATTCACTAGGTGCTTGACAAATGACAATGGATACCCCGACAACTTTTAAACCTTACTTGGAACCATCTCATATCTTTGGTGGGATCTTCCTTTTTATTGATATATCATATGGGGCTTGAAGCGCCATTTGATAGGGGTTTCAAAAAAGTAATTATCAAAGGGAAGTGGTACAAGTACCGGGTAACTGTTTCTTTTCTGACTCTCTTTCCCCCTTCGCCTTCTTCTCGTTCTTCTCTACTAAGTCTACTTATTCTACGCGGCGTTTTCTTCCTTCATTTTTCATATTTCGATTTTGGTTTCATGGGTAAGGCGTGAAGATAGAGGTTCTAGGATTCTCAGAGGAGTTGCGTTGAGGATGTTGCCTACTACGAAATCTGCCGCAATGGCAACAAGGAGTTTTGCAGGTAGAATGAGGCCAACAGTTGCAGTCTTTTTCAGTCTTGTTCTTGTTTACGGGTATGCATCAAACCTCGTGTCCAGCTCCAACATTCGCAATGGATGTTTTCCTTTTCAGTAGGTTCATATCTAATTTTGTCTCGTCAGGTTCGCATATCATTTGAATAACTATGGAGCTCAATCGAAGCTCGAGATCTCTACTGCTGAGGTCGAAACCAAAACCATAGAACATACGGTCACACATACCATGACATCAATGTCAATCTCTACAAAAACCCAACATGCCTCACCAACTTCGACTCTCGATCCCAAAAAGCTTGCATTCATGGTAGAGACCCGCCCACTTCCGCATCTCCCTATTCAACTCACACATATGACGAGCGTAATCCCATCCGAATGGACCTTTAAATTCATGGGCAGCAACACGTCCATCGACTATCTACTTCAATTCCACCATCTCCGAGATCTAGTAGCCTCCAACAAGCTCACCCTCGTTCCTCTCCCACCACAATGGGAAGTTAACAGTCGCGAATCCATATCCCAAATGTTCACCGACCCCGAACTATATAAATCCCTATCTCCCGCCGAGCATCTCCTGGTCTTCCAACCCGACGCTATCATCTGCACCAAAGCCCCCACAACCCTCAACGATTTCTTGCAATACGATTACATCGGAGCTCCATGGTCTGGAACTTCCACTTATGGTGGAAATGGGGGTCTTTCACTTCGTCGCATATCATCCATTTTGCGAGTATTGGAAAAAGAGAGACGCAAACCTGGAGATGGAGCACTTGAGGATCTTTGGCTCAGTAATTCGCTCAATAAATTGGAGGGCACGATAATGGCAGATGCGAAAGTGAGCAAATCGTTCAGTGTGGAAAGCGTATGGGATGAAGCTCCTCTGGGTTATCATATTGGGTGGTTGGGCGTACATCATGGACAGGTTAGTCACTTCGAAATCTATTTTTATAAACCTTCAGATTCCTCGCACCCTTGGCGAATATTCATCCTCCATCATGATTTCATACTTCTCTCTGCCATTACATCTATCTATCTATTTGCCCCCCCCCCCCCCAAAAAAAAACCAAGGATAATAAAACTAACAAGAAATCCTCAGATCTGGGATAAACCGGAATACGTCTCCCATATAATGGAATACTGCCCCGAAGTAAAAATCATCCTGGGAATGAAACTAGACAATGACAAGCCGCAAGGCGTTCCATAATACACTGACCAAATGAACTTTTCTCATTCCATCCATTTCCGTGCCAGTCAGTGTGTATACATGATCTGCCGCATATCCCCAACCGACAACTAAAAACATAAAAACCATGAATAAATTCAAAGAAAAATAATTAGCTAGATACGTGGATTCGCAGGTGCCAATAACCTTCCTTGTCCAGTACCATTGTTGTGATTGTGAGTGTGGTGCGAGTGATGAGGAGTGTGATTGTGAGTATGGATGCTGGGCTTCGCAAGCCCAATATTATTGTTGTTCAGTCGATTCGGAACTGCGCCTTGCACCCCGCTGTGGACTGCTACCCCCATACCCGCACCTTGTAATCCTTGACCCATAATTACATATCCCGTTCCTGCATTCCCCGCATTCCCTCCCCCGGTTCCCCCTCCCCCTCCACCCCCCGCAATATTCCCACCCCCACCTCCACCAACATTTGCACCAGCAGCCAATAATCCAGCCCCGAAATTCCCATGATGCGCATGCGGAGAAGCGGCAGCTGCATGACCCAAACTTAGTAAACTTGAATGCAGCGCCCCCACATGGAGATACTCGAAGAGGATCGATCGTTTTGCATCGTTACTCGCGTCTGCTGATTGGATACCGTGGACGTTGCAATTTGTGCAGGGGTGGGTGGTGTGGAGATGGGCATTGGGACATGTTGCAAAGGCTAGGGGGGGAGGGTTCGTTAGTGGGGAGAGAAGGGGGGTGGAGG
>JANPYM010000005.1:655084-704636 GCA_025890175.1 Ciborinia camelliae
AGTGGGGAGAGAAGGGGGGTGGAGGAGGGGTAGAGGGGGGAATGACGGGCACGGGAGTCAGAGCGGAATTTCAATGGAGGGAACGAAAGAAAGAGGATTGCTAGAGAATTGTGAAAATGTGAAAATACCGGGGGGGGAGAAATAGAGCAAGGGAATAGGGGGAGAAAAGAGTTTAGAACAGAGATAGCGAGGAAAGAAGAAGACAAACCAGCAAGCGCCGGATCATTCGGGCTTAACTTTGCAAGAGAAGCCGGATTAACAGCAGGATAATGCACAACAGCTGCATGCGGATTCCGCGTCGACGGCGAAAGAGATTTTGGGAGATCATAGGCCGAAAGAAGGTTATTGAGGATTCTAGCTATTGGGAGTAGGGACGAGGGGTTAGTAGGTTGGAGTTTGTTGTGTGTAAGGAAGGAAAGGGAAACAAGGGTGGGAGAGGGGGGTGAAGCATATTTGTGGTGATGAAGGAGGAGGAGGAACGAGAAGGCAAGGCAAAGAGAAGGCAGGATTCTGTTCAGAGAATTATCTTACCATCCATCTGCATAAACTCTCTCACTTTCATCGGGCGTTCAAAACCCCGCGGAATCCGCGCGTCGGCATCCACTTTCGGATGGATCTCAGCGTTTAGCATGGATTTTCTCACCATACCGTTGGCGATCTGGGCGCACATGTTTACTCTTGGGGTGTGTCAGCTGAGTCTGAGGTTAATTTGGGGGGGGAGGGAGGAGGAATAGAAATAAGAGGGAAGGGAAGGACAAAACTAACCGTCTGATTTTCTCAGTAGTATTTTCGTCGTTTGCTCTCCGACCACGCCTGGCCCGGTTGTCATCAGAAACCGACTCGGATTCTGTGTCAGAACTCGCGACTGCTTTTCTATTTCTTCCGCCTCCTCTTTTCCCATTCCCATTCGCATTTCCACTATTTCCTCCATTCGCATTTCCACTATTTCCTCCATTCGCATTCCCATTCCCATTCCCTCCATTCCTCCCTCTTCTCCCTTGATTTCTATCCTGCGATCGATCTCGGGACCGATTTCTCGGATTTGGATTCGAATTTGCATTCGAATTCGAATCCACCGAGTCCCTACTCTGAGACATTAACTTCGCAATACTCACCGCCGTTCCCGGGGGTAAATTAATTTGCAAATAGCGTTGCAGGACATCGCGAATGAGATCTGCAAGAGGGATGTTATTTGGATTTGGGTGATTGTGTTGATGGTTGATGTAATTTTGATGGATGTGGTGGGAAAGGGGTGAAGGGGAGCGGGAAGGAGAGCGATGGCGGTGGTTGTGATTGTGATTGTGGTTATGGTGCAGATGAGGGTGATGGGGGTAATTCATTTTGGGTTTATTTTGGGGAGGGGGATCAGTGCGATGGCTTGAGATTGTGGGGGAGGGGTGACTGGACGGGGAGCGGGAGCTGGTTGGAGAAGGTGGATGTGTGTGTGTGCGGAGGGAGTGGTGGGGATGGCGTTCGTGGGAGAGGGACAAGAGGTGGGAGGATGTGGATATGATGGTTTGGGGGAGACGGAGGAGGAGAGGGGATATATGTTGGTGGGACTGGTTGAACAAGATGTATATACTCTTTTGGCAGAGACTCTGGACGAGGAAGAGGCAAATATACTTCCGGCTCTGGCTCCACAAATTGTATCCGTGGAGAAGGTTCACGTCTCACGATCGGTCCAAATGGAACTCGCTGAAATGTCTGCGGAAACAAAAACTCCGGCTCGGATTCTAACTCTGGTTCCGGATAATAGACAGGAGTAATAGGGCGAGGTTGTTCATAAATTTGTTCGGGTGGACAAATTCTCGGGGCAGGAAGAGGATACAATGGAGATGGAAGGGGATATCGATGACGGGGTTGGGATAAAGCGAGGGATGCAGGATTAGGATATCGTTCCCTCCTTTGCTTTCTTCGAGGGCTGGCACAGAAAAGATGGAGGCAAAAATCGAGCATAAAGGACTATCTAGGAAAAGGATTTCCGGTGAGAAAGAGAGATTTATGACTCTTATTTATAGTTTGTTTTCTACTTATCGTGATGCGAATATGCAGATGCAACTGCCACATGCCAGCGCAACCAGTGGTTACTAGTCAAAATATCCTGCAGATATCTCAACATATGCGTAAGTGGGCGATCCAATTATAATAAGTGACAGATGTGAAAATGTAGCAAACATAAAGAATAAAATGTTTGTGTAGGACAAAAATAGGTATCGAGGCTGACTGACGAGCTCTTAGCGAGGTTTGATCTTTTTCGTCCCACGAATACTGACTGCAAGGTAGCTGTGTAAACCCGCTCTCGCAGCAAAACAAAAATGACTAGAATGTACATGAGACTTCATGTATATGCCTCATCAATAAGAGTGCCAGCTTGGCTGGGATATATCGACACAAGCATTGATTACTACTAGGTATGCGCCTTTGACCGCCTCGCTCTCAGCCCCCAAAATTGATTATCTGATTATGACTGTCGACTGAACTAGATTGTTGAACCCTTTCCCAGTATAGGATCAACGACGTAGTACAGTCGTCCTAGTAAAGCGGTGAATTTGACCAACATGACAATCTTTCGAAGAATTTGTCATATTCATATCTAGTAGGAGAAAAGGAAGATGGACATGCTACCTCGGAATGAATTGCTACATTTCGATTTGTAAATAGTATTAGCCAGTAGCGATATCAAGCTATAAGAAATCGCCCATTGTTATTGTAGTCACATCTTGCGCGACAGCAATCAGCCCTCAGAAACCCGTCTGGGATCTATATGACGAAGCCTCGTGGTATACCTATATTAACATGTTATATCATACAAAATAGCTCCTTGTCACTCATTACCCAAACCTGGAATTCACCATAGCCTGAATCGCTCAATGGGAACAGCCACCGTCTTCAGAGTCTTCGTCATCACTCTCTTTCTTGTTTTTCTTCGCGGGTCCTTTTTTGAACATGGAATCAAGAGTTTTTTGCCCTTTTTTAAGAACTTCTTGCTTTTTCTTATCAGCTTGACCCTGGAACTTTTTTCGTTCATCTGCTCCTAAATCCTGTAGGCGTTGCTCTTCTTCTTTAAACTCTTTGCTTTCAGGATCTCGTTCGAGTAGCCCCTCTAGTAACTTAATTTCAGTAGCCCACATAGATGGATCTTCGACATTCTTCCCATTGGCATCTTTCTTTTCGGTTGGTGTCTCGAGAACCATAGGCATATTTTGAAAAGGTTCAAAATTTATGACGTTGTGAAATGCTCTGAGCCCGAGAAATCCTGTACCGATGTTTGCGTGTAAATCCCGATTTGATGCCAATGGCGACTTGCTGTCATTGAGATGTAAAGCCTTCAGGTATGGTAATCCAACGACTTTGGAAAAACTATCCATTGTCTCCTTAAAAGCTTCGGGTGATCGTAAATCATATCCTGCAGCAAATGTATGACAAGTATCTAGACAAACACCAACTCGGGATTTATCATCAATGAGGGCGATAATGTCCCGAAGATCCTCCCATGTAGAACCAATAACATTTCCGGCTCCTGCCATATTCTCTAATAATGTGATCACCGTCTTAGTTGCCTTGTGGGCTTTGTTCAATTGGGCTGCAATACGTGCGATTGCTTCCGGTCTTGGATTGCCACCTGTACTTCCAGGATGAAAGTTGTAGAGCTGAATACCCAATTCCTCACACCGTTTTAGATCATCAAGGAAACAATCATATGCTTGCTTAGCCTTTACTTCGTCTGGTTGTGCTAGATTAACAAGATATGAACAATGTGGAAGGACGTGTTTCGAAGCGTCATATTTTTGTTCCTTGCAGAAAGCCTTAAATTGATCGCGAGCCTCAGGGGCAAGGGGAGGGTTTACCCATTTCCGTTGAGATTTGAGGAATACCGCGAAAGCATTGCCGCCGATTCGGAGTGAGTTATTTACTGAATTTTGGACGCCTAACAGAATTAAATCAGAAAAGGCTTCCGCAGCTCAAGAGAGGTTACACTTACCTCCAGCACCACTAACATGAGCTCCGATATATACAGCTTTCTTTAAAGCCGAAACCAATGTGCGTTCGACTACCGGCATAGTTTCTGCGTCTTTTTCTTCCTTTGTTTTCCTCTTTTTCGTAACCTTCTTCTCGGAAACAGTTCCTCCGTCCTCTTCCTCTTCGTCTTCCTCCTTCAGTTTGCGTTTTACAGGAGCTTTCTTGGTGACCGCTGTCGCCTTCTCCCTCACAACATCCGCTTTTGTACCTTTGGTTGCTGGATTTCGGGGTCCAATAGGTTCTTCATCTGAGTACTCTTCCTTCGTCGTTTGCTTCGGGTCTCCCTTCCTCGGTATTGACTTCTCGACTTTATCAATAATTTCCGTACTCTCAGCCTTTACTTCTTTCTTCGTTGTCGCACCGGCGGTTCGAGTTGTTTGAGTATCTGCGACAGCAGTATTAGCATTCCGACCAGATCTTCGAGGAGGCATCGTTGCTTGCTAGTGCGTGCTGTGGTTGTGTTGGGCTTAAAATGTTCACAGCTGATGGTACCTGATCTTTAAAATAAGAAGCGCGCTCTACGAAATTATCATCCTAAACGCGTGAGCACGTGACTAGAATTTGCTCAATTTAGGTGGCCATGTTACAATGTATTCGTGATTATTATTTAGCCACATAGAAAAATGGTGGTATATGTAGTATAATTTGCTGTCCTATAATACTATGATGCAGCTTTCCTACTCTCGACTATCTTCATAACATCCGCTGCACTATTCGCATCCCCCTTTCTTTTCTTCGAACCTCTCTTCCTCTTAGACTTGCCATCTCCCTTCTCATCTTCATCATCATCACCTTGACCCCACGCTGACAATTTAACTTTCGTCTCATCAAAATCGGCTTCATCCTCAAATCGACTACTTCCAAATCCCATATCCATATCCTCCATATCGCGATCATCCAGTTGTAGCATCTTTTTCCGCCGGGCTTCTTTTGCGGCTTCTTCAGCTGATTCGGAGGCATTTGATATAGGGTTGAGAGTGGAGGCTTTCTTGAGAGCAGCGAGAATAGTTGGGTCGCTGAAAGCTTTTGGTTTGGTCTCATCACCTGTTGCTGCAGGCTCGGAGTCGCCAAAATAATTCATAGGTTTATTGGGTCGTGGAGGCGGTGCTATGCTTCCAGATTCGGGTTCTTCTTGGGGCGGATCCTGAGTCTTGGGCTTTTTCCTTTGGGTATCTTCCGTAACTTCTCCATCTTCAGCCTCCGCGTCTGTTTCCGAATCTTCATCTTCAAGCCCAGCCAATGGATCATAATCATCTCCCACATCATCAAATATATCGATGTCTTCTTCCTCCGGTTCTGGCACCTTTGGTATTTCTGGAACTTCCATACCCAACGGTTTCGCATCTTTGTCCGGCATTAATAGACCATTTTCTTTCTCCTTTTCCGATTCCATCTGCACTCTCCTGACCTTCCTTTTTTCATTTCCATTTTCGTCAACAATAATGAGAACCTCTCTTCCCTTTCCATCCCTTTCAATCCTGGTCGTGGATCTTGGAGCTCCAACCTTTTTGAATCTCGCTCCTAAAGATGGTTGCGCTGCCTCCTTTGCTGCCTGTCTCGCCGCCTTCATCTCTGCCAAAATTTGGTCTCTAGTCCTTTTCTTCCCCGGAACTAAACTAGGCGGAGCCATCTCTCCCCTCTTTTTGCCCTTCTCCTTCTCGACAGCAACAACATCCTTTCCCTCCAACTTCTCAAACTCCTCATCCAAATCCTCTGGCTCTTCGGCATCCTCTTCCTCGTTATTCTTCCCACTTAAAACATCCTCGCCCCTCCTTACTCTCTCTAATAACTTATAATCGAGTCCTTTGACTAAATGTGTGCTCTCCACATCACCACCTAATATCTCGTCCCTTAGTTTTAAGAAGGTAGCTTCGTCGATCTGTTGTAATTTCATCATCTCCTCCAGTGCCTTGACTCTAGCAGCTTTGTCATCTTCATCTTCATCGATGCGCTGTTTGGTGCGATCCGTATAGCCGGCTGCGAGTTTCGAACCTTTAGGTGCGGCGATTGAGCGAAATTTCTTAGGTTGTAAAGGATTGTTTAGAGCTCGTTGTTCGGCGACCTGACGGGCAAAATCAACACCACCTACTGAGCGACTGGAAGGTTAGTTAGCTCTGAGTATATAGGTTCGATTGACAGGACTATTTCAGGCTTACGGTGTCATAGGTATTGAACTTCGCATTCGAGAACCAAGGGCTGAAGATGTTGCGCCATCTCGTCTGGGAGTTCCGCTAATGCTTGAATTCTTATCTCCTGCCGCAGCTGGTCTTGCAGGTGTATCCAGTACGAGTTTTCGGAACTGTTGATTATTCATGGTGATTATGTTGTGAATTAGAGAGAATTATAGTAAGGTTCAAAATCTTGAGTCTGGAGATATGCAGCTCACTCTTGTCGCAATTGTCAGGGTCGACAAGGGTAGAATAGCGTATGGTACGGCAATATTTATAGCGCAGTTCACCGCCTTTATATGCCTATTCACGACATAATTGGTTATTGATGCAAACAAACATATTTTGAGGACATTGGCAACGCTACTCGTCCCAAGTACTTCAGGTAAACTTCATTGTATTTATTATCTGATTGATTTTGAACCCAGTACGATATACTCTCTCTCTGAGGATACCCTCAGAGTATGTATCGGTACTAATTCTCAAACCATCATAAATTTTCAGAACCACATCCATTGGTATCCCACTTACTTCCCCCCTCACACGCAAACAACTACATCTCAAAACCCCATGATACACCTTTCATGCCCTCCCTTGGTACCATATCTACCATAACCTTCTTCATCGGCGGAGCTATTTGAGTGGACACGTTGCTGAGATCTTGACCGGGCTCATACCACTTATTTCCCCTTGGAATGATATCAAACCTCATTGCCAACATGCCTATGAATGCCGCCATTAGAGGCGTGACAAAACCTTGACCTGGGCATGTATTTACTCCGCCACCAAAGGATCGAAATGCATGTACAGGAACTTTATGGGAGAATCGATCAGGACGGAAAGAATCCGCCGTTTCTCCCCATACACTCTTGTCGAAGTGAAGTCTTTTGTTGGCGATGATTACCAATGAATCTTTCTGAAGTAGGTATTGGTCTTTACCGACAAATGTGTCTTCCATGACTAGGCGAGGTCCAGTTCCTGTTGATCGGAATCTCAAGGTTTCTCTTATCATCGATGTGAGTATTGGTAGTTGATTTAGCTTCTGTAAATTGATTTTACGGACTGTCTCTCCTTGTGCCAAAATTTCAGTTGTGGTAATTTCCTCTATCTGAGTTCGAATCTCATTGACAAGGCATGGGTCAGAAAAAAGTTGAAAAATTGCCCAGAATGCTGTTGGGATTGTGTTTGCTAAGGACGCGATTGCGTTGACTGCTTCGTTCTTGGCAAGATCTGAGTGAGAGTCGTCCGTTTTATCAACCAGCAATTGGTACCTGGCTTTTGTGAGTACTGAGCCGTCGAGGTATCCACCGCTGGTGAAGTAGCGTTTGAAACCGTTCACCACTGCATCTCGACCGGATACAGCTTTGGAAGCGACAATGCCTTTTAGGAAATTTGGTAGTAACAAGTTCATTGAAGCATCGGAGAAAGCCCTATATATGTCAGTCTTCATCTTGTATCTTATGTTGTGCAGCGCAGACCTACCAGAATCCTGCTTCGACCTTTGGATCTCGATACGGATTTTCGACTCCATACAAACTTTCCGTGGTTACAACCGTCATTTCGTGCCGCACCCATTCCCACAGATTAATTTTGTTGTTGGTATTATCGTTTCTTGACAGTACTTCCAGATCATCTAGTCGGTCGTTTGTTGCTAGTGCTGCGTCCTGAAGCATGCTTTGCATGCCGCCCACTGGAGAGAGCGCACCCTGTATGGCCTTTATCCCTTTGAGCATCAAACTTGGGTTGTCAGAGTCAGAGTGCACATCGGTAAGAAGTCTATCTGTCGCGGCCTCGCTCAAGTCAGCCAATTGGGCCGTGAACAGTCCTTCCAATTGCCAGAGTGAAATTGATTTATGTTGACGTTGAAGAGATGGCATTAGGTCAGGCGAAGTAACAACATGAATGTCTTGGTTAATCATGCCGATAGTAAAAATTGGGAGGCCCCATTTTTGACTACCCATATGGGAAAAAGTTTGGTTAGTCCCCACGATCAGTCCACAGAAGTATTTATAAGATGTAGCTTACCTCAAAAGGTTGTAGTAGTTGTTTTTGTGCCTGAAAAGACCTATGATATGGCCGATGACTGGTATAGTTGGAGGAATACGAGCCGGGCCGCTGGAATCTCGTTTGATGTTGCGGGGGAGAAATGCATTGATACAGAGAGCGATGACTCCCAGAGCAAGGAGGAAACAAAAGCGGGAATCTCCCAGGGCAGGTAAGAAATAAAATCGGTAATTCTCGATCATCTTGTGGAGGATGGGTGTTGCCAGAAGACCTCTAGTGCTATTACGGGATGCCTATGCGTATGGGGACAATTCTCAAAATATTCATGGAGGAATAGAACTTCATATGAAGAGGAGGTTCGTATGGTCTATTAAAGAAAGTGTCTTGTTGAAAGAAGAGGTCCTATCTTTGAGGAAGTCCTTTGAAGGTAAAAGAGCTCCACAGAAGAGAAGAAACAGGCATAATAGCATATGCCATTGGTTACAGAATCAATTCTATATACATATTCACCGAGGTCTACCCTCTCTGACCTCTCCTCTCTTGTTAAAATTGGCTCTGGCAATCTCTTATTCTTCTTCCTAACACTTTCATTGGAATTGGCTATTCAAGTCTGGGAAGTTGAGAATAACTGTCAGATAATTTACTTTGTCACCGAGGAAAGGCTTAAATTCTAGGTTTCCTTCTTTGCCGAGCCTCATTCATTCTTATTTCAAATGTGATGTGGAGAACCGAGCTAATAGTAGGAGTAACAGGGGTGGATTTATCAGGTCACATGGGGACTATACTAGCGTAGTATTAGCTTAGGACCTTGCTTATAAGCAGTCCCAGTTTAGATCTTGAATCCACATCCCCTTCTACTGAAACTCAAGCTATTTTCTGGCGACATGTGCAGGATAATCCCGGTTCTTTTCGGGATGATGAATCTGATTCGTTCGTCAAGTCGCTTATTAATCATCAACTTCAACTTCGACAAAAATCATAGGTTCGCTAAGCATTAGCAAGTGGGTCGTTTCGGAGTACCCACCACGCTTTGTCAGCACTTAGGAACCTCGCCCGATTCGCTAGTTTATACAGCATTTTCAATATTTACGAATTTCACGCTTAGTTCAGTATTTCGACACTTCTCATTGGGCATATGCACGTTAAGTCCTACCCTTGCCTCGAATTGGTCGACTTAGGATTCTGGGTATTTAGTGGCTAGTTTAAGCGTACTACCGGGGCTATAGTCTATAAAAATTCCGTATAAGATTTGGGGTTCAATTTGGAGGCATGTGATTGGTTGGTTTAGGAGAGGTTTGGGAGTCGAATAAGGATACTAGGATTGGAAGGATATGATAGGTTGAAAAACGTGTATTTAGTTCGCAGGGGCTCACTTATGATTGGCCGGAGTAGTAAGTGGAGGGGATTAGTCAGCAGGATTAGGTTCATAAGCTCAAGTAGTATAGGCACTATCGCCCTTAGGGGTATGGTGTGTGGTTCAGTGGTAGAGCTCTCCATTTTAATTTCAAGCTATTTTCTGTAGGTTGTGCCGAGCCTCATTCATTCCTGTGCAAAGAACTGGGCTAATAGTACCTGCCTACTTTGTGCCACTATTCACAATATGAACAGTGAAGTGAACGATGCTTTATTCAACCAACACCTGTGTTTGTAAACAACTTCAGCTAGGTAGGTAGTCAGTCTCACAGTGCAAGATACCTAATCCATACCCCAGTCAATATTCATTCACCCCCGCTTCCACTGACAATAAGCTTATTTCGGATGAGAATTTTATTGGTGAATGATATGATCTTAAATTTTCTCATTCTGTAGAATTCACTAAATTCTCGCATTCGCTAAAGTCGACCTTTTTTCTGAAGCATGGATGGATCCATTAGGTAGGTAGATGCAGGAGAGATTCCATTCCTTTCATGTTTAGAACTTCGATTCTGTAATGTGAATGAATCCTGTGAAAGCTTGTATTTGAGATCTCGGAGTTTCGGTTCTCTTGGCTATACCTAGGCATTCTCAGTTTACCTAACTCCGAATGGACTACAATAGTTGATAGTTCTGCGCTCTGGGAGGGTACCTAGTACCTATGGAAGGGTTGATTTATTATTAAGCGTACGATCCTCAGGCTATATAGGCCATATAGGCGCCATTTTAATGGTGACGTCATTTCTCCTCTGGATACGGTGGTTATTGTGTAAATGTAATGGTCTTCTTATTCATTCTGGGTTCCTTGGTGCAGTGTTTTTTAAAATTGAAAGCACTTTCATCATGAGGGTGTGTTTGAGTGTTCATTTATATCTACCAGTTATATGTCATGCGTAATGCTGTGGAACGACTATCTCGTCCCAAGCATAGATCTAAAAGTTTCTGTGATGTTTATGATAATTTTACCTCTGATCTCTCGTGTTGAAAATAAATATCGCCTATACAGGCCGAAAAATGGTAGTGGGAGCTTCATGTGGATGGGTTGCTGGTATATTGTCTCTCTATTCTTATCGGGGATCTAAGATACATATGATCTCTTTAGAAAGTTGGGCTATCTGAATCTACTCTGTATCGACACCAAATCTTGTTTTGGACGATGATATGAATCTTTCAAAGCTGATGGTGTTGATAATGCATCTGTTGCTCATATTTCACTTGCGAGGTACACCTCCCCTAGATACTAGTGCTCATTTGCAAGACGTGAATGATGTAGTATTCTTGGAGGAAAGGGTATTAGATCCGCCCCTTTCATTTTCGGAGATGATATCCCTAGTTCGATGTTATAATCTTGCACGACTTTAATTGTTTTCGAGTCGAGACTGCTGTATGCCAGATAATTGTTCCCATATTCTTTCAGTCTTCTCTCGCTGGACATTTTTATTGTTTACCATTCTGCAAACATTCTTCCCAATATTCAACATTCTTTTGAACCCTACAAATCATTCAAAAGCTCTACATTATCCACCATTTTCTTATTATGCATCATCATGACGGAAATAAATCCCCACGATCTGATTGGGGAAAGAATGCGATTTTTGCATCTCAACACACTGATCATCGAGTTCTGTCACGTCCATATCAAGTTCTGCCACTAGATCAAGTTCTGGCTCCAGTTGGCGCCTCCATTGATAATCGAACTCTGCCACGTCCAGTTAGTGCCTTCTTTGGTAATCGAGCTCTGCCACGTCTAGTTAGTGCCTCCGTTGATTATCCACGTCCAGAGATGGTTTCTCTTGGTTACACTGGGAAAGGACAACTAGACCACTTGACCCAAGGAAGTGGATACGAAAATGGCTCTAGGGATGTTTTAAACGTTATTCAACCGTCAAATGATTTATTGTCAGAAGGAGAATATAGATATGCAAACGGTTCAACATCGCAAGTAGGAGGTGAACATTCAAATGGTTCAAAATCCCAAGGTGGATATCGAAATTCAGATGGTTCCATGTCACAACCAACACGTGAAAATTCAGGTTTCAGAAGTCAGAAGTTTCAAGGTCCGACTCCTGACAAACACAATATGCGGGGTAATATTATCATAGAGCAAGTTTTTGGGAGTTTAAAGCCGAAATTGTGGATCACGATCGTTAAGACGGATGAAGTATTCGTATTCAATAGATTTCTTGAAGTGGAGGACTTCTTTAAAGTTTCTCGGATCAATATTCACAGTGCACAAAAAACAGATCGAACTTTTGATTCCTACAAAGGGACATGCAAAATAGAACTGGACGCGCCACTGCAGCCGTGTAGGCCTAAAGCGGTTGTAATTGAGGATTTCAGTCCCAGGCAAAATAAAAGAGTACTATTTTCCAATATTGACTTAGTGGTAAGGGCTTTTGGAGTCTCGAGAAAAGTTGTGACTGTTGCGATTAGGACTGCAAGGACTGTTCGGGCAAGAAAGAATACCTATTGCGCTGTGGGAACACCCCGTACTGTCTCATACCGAGAGATAGATTTATAGTGACGTAGTCACTGCCTGGCACAGGAAATGCAACGGATTTGGCTGCCGTGTTATACCAGAGGGGGTTCTAGACAATGGGATGTGCAATTAATATCGTCAGGACAGTTTGCACAGCGGGTTTCGACATACCATCCTATCAACGGTTAGACTTGAAATCGCATGAAATAAAAACAGCAATACTAAGGAATAATTTTACAACTTTGACTTACCATTTTGATGATGGGTGTGCCAAACAATTGACAATGATTATTAGATATCTACCTACCTACTCGCAGGGCCTGGTATTCGATAGTTCAGACTGTAGTCCAAGCAAGAATGGGCGAGTTATATTCACACCTCTCATATCTAAGTTCAAACTTTGATAATATACCATCAATGTTGCAGTCATTCTACTAGTCGCATAAATCAATTTTCCGCCCCCAAAAATCAAAGGTAGAAGGAGAAATAGCGTGACAAAACCCGTCATGAAGGAGCTCACATATGCGGTGCTGACTCAGCATTCATTCTTGGCGCGAAGTTTACTTCAACGACCTATCATCAATATACAGTTTTGCGAGTATGAGTATATTACGCAGAGCAAGCGCATATCGTTATATTTAATGATGAATGAGTCAGTTGTAGGGAATGCATTGGTTTCGAGAATTGGAATACGCTGTCGTAGTTCGATATATTCCGGAGGGGAGGAGGGGGAGTGCTCACTGATATCACAGAAATCAGTTACGGGATCTTTTGTTTGAAGCATTATGCTCGAGAATCTATCGTGTTGTTCGTTGCGGAAATTTCACAGATAAACTTGCATATCACGGGAACGCAGCATGGAAAATGGAGCATTGTAAATCATCATAAAGTGGAAGTATCCTCACTCAGCTATCTGAATATCTGACTAACCTAAGGTCAAGTCATCGGTATTGCTATGCTACTGAGAAAAGAAATTTTTCATTCTGTTTTCCCCATTATCTTGGCCTTTGTATCAGCTCTCGAGATTATTATTGGTATCCGCCACCATAATTCACGACATTCGTCAGATCTCGCTTCCTCGCAGCATTCATGCTCATCACTACCTCGCAACCGCTGCCAAAATCCTAACCTTTCAATGTCCACCACAAAACCCCTCCCTGTCCATACTAAAGCATCTCCCATTCCTCAGATTCATCATTAGCCATGACCCAATCATCTTCGAACTTTGCGTCGCTCTCGTCTACTTTCTGTGGTGAGTTGACTTTGTTCTGAACGGTTGGCTTGGCTGCGTCGACGATTTCTGTATTGGCGAGCTCGGCAGTATTGGCAATCTCGGTGCTGACCTTATCGTTCGCAATATCTGTGGACTGTTTGTCGGTATTTAAGCTTGCTTTTTGGCCTGTGAAAGTTGGATGCAAGGAAGAGACTGCGGTCTTTACAGCTTCCGACTTGGCACGTTTTAAGAGATTCAATTTCTTCAAACGGAGTGAAGCTTCTTCTGCTCGCTTACGACGTCTTGCAAGAGAACCATCTAATATGCGTTGAGCCTGGGCTATCGTGCTATCAAGGCGATCAGGAATAGCCGACTTATCTGCTCGCTGGCTAAGAGGTTGATCAGCAGTATGATCACTGAAAGCATCGAAATTGTTCTGTTGTTTCTGTGCATGGTATTTTGCAAGTGAAGCTCTGAAAGATAACGTCTTTTTGCGAGCCTCATCCATCATTCGCTGAGTTTCATGGCTCAAGACAGCGGATGATGTCGAGAGATCGGTGGGGTATTGGAGAAGCTCGTTCTTCAGACGATTCAAACGACTTGAAATTTCCGAAATCTTTTGATGATTCATCTCAAGGCGCTCTTTTTTGAACTCTTTAGAAGAGAGGCCTGGAGCGGCGGGGGATTGGAGAGGCTGGGGCGTGTTCAATTCATCGATGGGGCGCGAATGAATGTCGGCTGGAACAGCTGGAACGCTCTTTCCTTCAGCCTCTTCGCCAGGCAAATGCTCGTAAAGTTGTCCATTGATCAAAAACTGGGGAAATGTACACTTCGAACCGTAATATTCAACCAAGGGAATGGGAACATCTTTTTGTTGATAACTTGACGAACGCAATTTATAGATCATTTCAGTCGACACTCCATAGGATTTCAAGTGATTATACACAATAGATGTTCGATAACTAATTCGTTGGTAGCGTTTTCCGTGAGCAAAAAAGAAACCCACAACTGGTTCATTAGCGTTAACGGAGGGAGTAAAGCCACTTTCGATAGTAACATCCAGTGGATTAAGCCTTGTCTGTGGAATAATGTCTGCGACGGATTCTTCTCCATTGCCAGTGTTAAACTGCGCAGTGCTCGATTCCTTGTGCGGAATAGCATGATCCATCAGATCGCTAGGTTGAGCCTTGCTGTCACTATCCATATGAAGAGCTCGAACTTCAACTGCATTTTCATTCTGGTTGCTGCGAAGGAGAGGGTTGACTCTGATGCCTCCATCTTTCTTGTAGAGAAAAGGTAGGTCAAAATTGCTGTTGTTCAGGAGAAGAGCTCGATCTTCAACGGCACTTGCATCCTGGTTATGACGGAGGAGAGGGTTGACTCTGATGCGTCGACTACCCTTGCCAATATCCAAATCTTGATAACCAGCTCTGATCCTGGTCTGCACACTATTTTCTTTCGGCATGATACTCTGAACTCTAGTCTCTCCACCCTTGGTCTCATCAGTTGACTTGATACGTTCGACTCTGGCCTTGTCCTGTAAGCCGGTATCAATTGGCTGATTCTCCATGTCAGAATGCTTGTATCTCGTGACAAAACTGAGGATGGGTTGCGAGATGGCATCATTCACATTTGGCTCTGCATTCGCCGAATTATCAATCGAGTTAACCTCCATAAATGCTTGGTTAGATGCTGTATCAATACTGGTAGCATCAAAGGCGTCAGCAGAATTGACCATGGGCTTCTTTACAGCATCCTCGACTTCGGATTGTGGGTTGTTGACCCTGGCATCGATATCAGAAGGCGCACCTGGATTGTAGGTCAAGCCATCAAGATGGGTATTCTGCTTCGTAAGCTCTTGCTTGACCTCTGGTGTAACTTCAAGGCCCCAAAGATTTCTCGACTCTTGCATAATCTTGCCCCTATTATGCATCCACCACCATTCAACGGAGTTTTTTGCCTCCTTTTGATGCATGATATCCGGTTGAATGTCGGAAACAGGTTTAATGCTTTCAGAAGTCTTTTGTAATGTATCACTACTTGGAGCGGACATAAGGTTGACCTCAGGCTTGTTAGATATCTTTCCATGAGCGCAATCCCGGCACCACCTGTAATTCTCCCGAGTTTTTCCGGCCCTGCTCAACAGATACAAAGGTTTAAAGTCGCCACATGGCCCCTCGCACTTAATATTTGGATAGATCAGGCTGCCATCTTGTGTTCTTTCCACACTTCGTGTTTGTACCTGAGATCGGTAAAGGGGATGCTTGACGATATCGAGAGAAGTTTTATCGGGGTCCATGTTGCGAGGTTTCGGTAGGATGATGGAATGAAATTTTTTGAAATCTCGACGAGTATTGTGCATGGGATCTAAGTTGGGATAAGATTGAGGTAGCATTGCAGACTGACTTAGCATGCTAGTAATGCGTTGATCAAGTTCCATAGCATTAGACGACGGAGCCAGGGTAAGAGGGCGCTTGTTGATCTCGATAGATTGTTCTTTTAGTTCCGTGTTACTAGAAGAAGGAAGTCGATTGGTAAGATGATATCTATTTATTGCGCGCTCAATCATTTGTGTGCGGTTCAACTTGGCAGAAGACTGAGATAGTCTGCGAGAAATAGGTTCTGCAACTGTAAGACAAGATTCTGCATCAACGAAGCTGTTATTGGAAGAAGAAGCCAGCGTAAGAGGGTGCTTGTTGATCTCCAAAGATAGTTGTTTGAATTCCGTATCAGCGTTTATGTTCAATTTTTGCTGTTCTAGTTGCGTTGATAGCTCCTGAAGATTCCACTGGTGATCCATGTTACTGAGCTGAGATGACTCACTCGCCATGGTTATATTTTTGTGTTGTGCTGTGATCTGGGTTTCCAGAATATTGTGTTGTGAAAGGTTGTTGTTAAGAGGAAGAGGATGTAGAAGTCAAGGTACTATGTGGGGGATGAATTTAAATAACTTGATTCCAAGCTAGTGCATGAGGGAAATGGCTGGGTAGTGGCTGTACCCGCACGCCTGTATATCGAGACTACGGTAGTAAAACATATGATTGGATAGTAGTCTGGTTCAACTTGGCCACTGGAGTTGCTGGCCCATTTGATTCACTTTCGCTTGGTTCAAGTCTTGATCTCTTTTGCGACCTCGTCTTACTTTATCACCACAACAACAACATTCTCTACAGTTGGTTATACTACGCCAGTCATGTTTCAGAATCTTCTGACCGCAAACGCGGCGAAGAGCATTGATTTTAACCTTAACATTGAGAATCGCGATGTTTTTCTGCAGCAAGTCGCCGGCCAGATCGTGACGAATTCAAATGCTACCCAAACTTTAATCGAAAGATTCCAAAACCTTTATCACAACTTCAACCGTCTTCTTCTCCCAACACCTGAACCAGCGTTATTCTATCGGCACGGTGGACGCGCTGATGAGGTTAAGTTTGATTCTGTTGATAAAGTTTGCATCACAAGTGATGGAGACATGGGTATTAGTCACTTTTGGAAAGGAAACGGCGGTTTCATCCAAGTAGAAGATGTTATTGTATTGGATACACTTTTAGGACCTCTTGAGGCAAGCAATATCAACAGACAACCAATGATTCTTCGAAGTATAGTTTTGTTGAACAACGAGAAGGAACAGTTTTATGGCGAGCAGATGAAATACGTCTTATTCATCAGAGCGAATCGTCTTGTCATGGCCACTGAACACGCCATGTTAAGTGCCGATGATCCTTCCTGCTTCTATATCGAGAGATCAGGTCTCACCAATATTTCTGTGGCGAGAGCCAACTTGCTTGGTTCGGAGGAGCAACAAACTCTCGATGCTGTCATATATGTCGATGATTACAATCTCGAGTTAGTATACATGGATCTTTCAACCATTCATACCTTATCGGCATGCTAATTATTCATCGTTAGGGTTTCCGACACAGCTTCGCAATCCACCATTACCAATGCCATCAATACTCCATACAGTACATCAGCAACTGGCTCAGAGTCAGGCGATCATGGCCAAATTGCCGACTCACCCATCTTTTCCGATGCCCATGAATCTTTCCTCAAGTTCCGCGAGCAGTCATTAGACAATCGTGAATGCGAGATAGCAGATCAGGAAAGAGACTTCAAGGATCGTGCTGTTGCATTCACAGAGTGCAAGGTCTCAGAAGAAGCCAAATTTGCGAAACGTGAAGCTGCTATCAGGGAGCAAGAAAAGAAACTCAATGAACGAGCTCTTCGAATGCATACACTCAGTCATGCATCTATTTCTCAGTGTCACAGCTGCCAACAGGAAAAAGAACTTCTAGCTGATCGTGAACGCGCTTGTGCCGAAAAGGAAAAGAGACTTCATGATCAGGATCTAGAATTAGACGCACTCAAGGATTTGTTTGCTAAACAGTGCGAGGAATTCCATCAAGCAAATGATGCATTGGAGGATCGATTGGAGGATCGTGTACAACGGATCGATTTCGATAGGGAGAAACTCACTTTACGTGAACATAATGTCTCCGCTCGAGAAGTTAAAGCGAAAAAGTTGCAGAAGACTATGAAGACACACGAAGAGGCCCTACAGACACGTGAAACAGAGGCGGAAATTCGGGAAATCGAAGTACAAGCACGCGAGAACGCAGTTGAAGTACGTGAGGGTGGGTGGAACAGCAAGATTCTCAATTTTTCTGGAGATCACCGCCAATGTGAGGAGAAACTTAAGTTGTTGCAGAAAGAATACCAACGTGTGCAAGGGGAGCTTTCAGTCAAGGTGAGAGATGTGTTCAGGCTGCAAAATAAACTTGGCTGGAATGCATGTCCTTTTACTAAGTCAATCTAAAGACTTATCAAGTACTCAAAAGGGACAATGATTGGTAAGTAGGAAACATTCAAACGTCAGATCATCTAGATTTCTTTGCATGTTGCTGATTATAGCCTTTATCGCCAGATATAATCTACATTAAGATGCGACCGCCATTCTAAATTCCATGGTTCTTGCATGGATAAACTATTTGTTAGGGAGATGGTTTGCAGAATAGTATCGGCTTGGGTCAGGAATCGCGGAATAGAATATGTTTTTCATACTGTCGGTTTTGATCATTGTATCAGGAATCTTCTAGCTAAGATCATGCTCAATAATGAATTGATAAATTCAATGGATGTTTCATCATACTGGTTTAAGGAGATGTCTTGATGTTTACTCTCCTATTTCATTTACAATTTTTCCATGTAGACTTGTGAGGCAGATGGGAACTTATGTGAAATCGAATTGATAGACCACAAGAATGCCATCGCTGCATAGAAGGCTCATGTAGTTGCTGATTGATTTTTCAAAAGAATGTATAGAAGTTTCCAGTCATATTGTTCCCATCATATGTCGCTGACCACAGATCGACTGATCTACTTGCCAGGAATCCTGACTAGATCTATGACTGATCTGTATTATCAGAAAGTTTTATATTAGTTATAGATAGCAACATAGAAACATAGAATAGAATTATCACATGAAAACCATGCATCTTTCATATCAATAACTTTAAGAAATGGGCACCTTGATGGCGGTTCACGTGCATATGGGATCTGGTGTTTACATCACTCACCTTCAACGCGAACCATTTCCAAACTTTTACATACTTCTTACTTACAACTTCTTGACGCGTTTGGTTTATGCACAGCAGAAAAGATGACGAATCATTGGATCTCCATGGCCGCTGGCCAAAGTCAGGACTACGAAAGCGCAAAGAATGAAGCAATCAGCAATATCGCATCTGACCCTGACTGCAGTGCATTGGCTTCCACTAACTTGATTCGGATGTCCAATCAATTCAAACCTCTGCTGCTACCATCACCCAGTCCTTCGTTGGCATTTCGCTTTGGTGTCGAGGGCTGTAATATCACTTTTTTCAAAGTACTCAATACTGTGATCCGAAATGGAGGAGCAGCTTTTGAATTTGCCCACGCTTGGCAGATCGGTTCCGGTTATCTTCTTGTCCAGGATTTAATCTTCTTCGCCACAGATGAAGGACTTGCTGCGAACCAACCTGCAGGAGCTCCAATTGCTCGTCGTCTGATTACCGTTGTATCCAAAAACTTTGAGAATCCCGGCTTCGAACGGATGAAGTGTAACTTGGTTATTCAAGATGATCGACTTTCGATGGTGAAGTCAGATGTTCATAGTTCCCTCCCTGATCATCGAATTACCTTTTACGACCAGGTCACAGGTCTTAAGGACATCCCGAAGGAAAGTATTCAGAATATCTTACAATCAAAAGAATCAGTTAGGTTAGTTGGAGCTTCTACAAATCCCTCAAGTCACAAAATAGACAAGAAAGCTAACTATTAGAAGCAAAGATGGAACCAATGAGAAATCATCTGAACATTCGATGACTTTTGATAGCTCGGCAAGTGGGCATAGCGAGCCAGTTACCCCGGATGGTGATGGCAAAGGATGTTCGGACTGGTTGATGGATTTCAACGACCCACCGCTTTATATACCCACACTTAAAGTCGAAAAGGAGCTGGAGGATAAAGCCGAAAAAGCCTTGACAGCTAAGAAATGGAAGTCTGAAAAGGTCATGAAGCATCGAGAGGCAGTTCTTCATTCTCGCGAAGTCGACCTTGAAGAACGTGAACAAGATCTTGCCGACCGTATTGCAACAGTCGAAGCCAGAGAATCTCAACTGGATATAAGTGAACGCAATGTACAAGCTAGCTGGACTCGGTATGGCACGTTTTACTTTGCAACACAGAAACTGAAAGCCGAGCTCAAGGAAATGGAGTCTTCTATTCAACAACGAGAACGTGACATCGCCATCCGCGAAATCCCCATCATCGAAATGGAGGAGAAGGCAAAAGCGAAGGCCGTTGCAGAACTGAAGGAACGAATCTGCGCCGCAGAATCACTGGAGGAGTCTATTGCAATACGCAAAGAAGAATTGAAAGAACGTCAAGAGACCCTTGAAGGACTGGAGCAGATGGATGTCATCAATCGAAATGCCTTGAAAGCAGACGGTGACGATATTACACGTCGTCTAGAAGAAGCTAAGGAATGGGAGATTAAGGCCAAGCACACTGAGGCTATTCGCGAAGCTGTTCAGGCTGTTTTTCGGACCGACCAAGGAGTTTTAACGGCTAGGGAAGCAGTTGTCCGCGCCAACGAAGATAACACCAAAGCTAGGCTTGCTGCAGTCAAAGCTATGGAAGCTGAAGTTGAAGGTGGGCGACTCACACTCGGAAATTCAAAAGCTTTGTGCAAGCTAGCAACAAACCGTCTCAAGCAACGAGAACAAAGGCTCAAATTGCAGATGACCGATCGTGAGCTAGCAGTCTTGGAGCGCGAACAGCGCGTTAAGACTCTGGAGGCAACTGTGAAGTTGGAGCGGAAATTGATTCAGACTCACTTCGCAGGTATCGAGGAGGCGAAAACCCTTGCTTCCAAGGGTAATTAGCAGTATGTGCAATCCTCCTTCCTCCTTCCCTCCCCTCTCCCCTTTTTATTTATATCTCAAAATATGCTGACGAATGTTTCTTCACTAGATGTAAATCTTACTCTCAACGACCTATACATTCGCCCTTGATTTGCACTAGCACAATCATGTACAACAGGTCCGGGGCATTCGGATTAAGTACCTTATTCAGTGATACTTTGCTTTGCAGCAAAGTCTCTCAATATCCTTGTCATAATTTGAATTTTGTATCCATGAAGGGGTGGCTATGTACGATATCTGTGTTTACCAATAGGGATACCTATGAATTTTATCACAGGGATTCATACCGGATTTCAGCCAGCGATCGATGGCTAGGAATATGAGAGGCTTTCATTGTTTAATAGAAAATTGAGGTTTTATCCATCATTGAAAGTCTCTATTGGTGGGCCTGTATACCCATCATGAAACCTTTCTACCAAAGAAAACTTAAAATTGTAGATATTGATGACCGTGACACGTTACTCCCACCTCCCGCCTGCCACCCAAAACCAGCCATCCCATTATCTACCAGGACTTTATATTTCCAATCCCAACACCAGAAAAACATTAAAAATATGTAAACTCCTCTCCCCCCCCCCCGAAAAAAAACTGAAGGCGGACATAACCAATTAGACTCCTGCACCATAGTCCATCCAACGCAGAGTCAAAGTATCAAGTAAAAATAATCCAAAAAAACCCTAGCCGAATTTCCAACACCTGTAAATAAATTCGGAATGTAGAACGAATAATACCATTTCCCATTTTCTTAATGGGAGACCGTGATGTACCGCTTGAGGATCTCCGCGAGCGTGATGATGTATCTTTTTAGCATTTTGTCGTATGCGGATTGGGGGGTGGATGGTGAAAACGGAGAATTTTGCGAGGATTGGATTGAATTGGATAATGATGCGAGTGAGGTGAAGAATCCAGAGCATAAACTAAAATATGCATTAGTCCATATCATATCAAGAACCTCACACTCACACTACTCCCCCTCAACATACCATTCCACTCTCCCATCCCAGTCTTCCAACTTCCTCTCATAGCCCCGTCTTCCCAGCACCAAGACTTAATCTTGCTTCCCATTCACGGTAGATTCACCGTGTCACACCCCAAATTCAACCTCCCCATCCACTCACCCAATTCGCTCTCACAATCTCGACACCTGTGTTTCCCTCCCAAGTTTTCCCATACGACTTCCTCTAACCCCCGTGGACATGTCAGATAATTTGATATGTTACAGCCGGGACACAAGATAATGCCTTTGATGAGGACGTGTTTTGGGGGGTGACAGGGCTGCAGAGGTGTGAATTGTGATTGACAATATGTGGAGGGAAAGGGGTGGATGTGGCGGATGCACATTCTCTGGATTAGGAGGTGAAGGAGAAGGAAAAGGGGGAAGTGGAGAGACGGGAATTGGGGAGAAGTGAGAAGGAGATATTGAAGTTTGTGATCTGGGTGAGAAAAATAGGTTGTCAGGATGATTGATTTGGTTTCGAGGGTGGAAAAGAAGTATGTAATGGTTTTCCGCATGTGCTTTATAATAGGTTGTAGCCGGTTAGGGTGATGAAGTTTCGTAGATGTGTATGTTCTGAGTGAAAAGTATTTGGAGGTTTGATCTTCTTATGCGCTGGTGGTGAAGAGCGATGTTTGAACTTAGAGGTAGTATTAAATTGAGTTGTTGCTGATGTTGATGTTGAATGAAGACAGAAAAATAGATTGTAGTCTGGACCATGTATTTAGTGCGATGTATGTGTAAAATAGACTTTGCTGAAAGTTCAGAGCATAGGAAGGAGCAACCCCACAACGGGACGGGGCCTATTTCCTGTTTACGATCGTGGTATACATTTTTATCCCTGCGCTTGTGGCTGTTGTATCGAAATCCGTTGAAATAGAGACAGCGTTTGGAAGTTCAAGTTCGATATACGCCACGTGTCGATCACTAGACCCTCAAATCCACTATTTTAATCATTTTGTTATCTCCACTTCAACAACGGCGTCGAGTAGATTATGGAGACTGGGTCAACTAACGCCTTAGTCCCTCGCGTCCACAATTGTCATTGTTTCAAGATATCCGCATCATCAACGACGACAAGTAGATTGTGGGGACTGGGAAACACATGGCACTTGCACGATTGAGAGTTGCTATGAAGAGAAGGTCAATTTGTGATGTTTCTTGACACGAAAAATGATACACTGTACGTAGTACCTAGGTGGACATTTGATACATTGGAGGTAGATGAAGATTGGTCATTTTACGGACATGCTTTTGCTTTCCCCCTATTGGGACTGTATATACAACAAAACCTCAAAATCCAACGGTCGTAATTACACTAGAGATCATAAACCCGGAGTTTGAAGACATTATAACGACCCACAGCTTGATTTCGCAGGACCTGGTATTTGTTTTATATCACTGCAAACCCCCCTAGTCAATTTTGTGAGTATTTTCCTTTCATCCAATACAATTAGATTTTCAATAGAAAGAAAACACGTAAAACACAACACTCTGTAAAGCGCGTATACCTCAAATGAAAAGTTCGTCCTTGGATAGAAATTGGCATCCGACGCTATAAGAAGTCACCAAGAAGAAAATCTAGGCTACGAATGTTGCAATAAATAAAGGGTACTCGATGCTCATGGAAACATATTTCCATTAAAAATAAGTTCTAGAAGTAGAACATCGTGGCATAAAAGAGGAACCGACAATTTGTCATGACCACTCACGAGAGGGGGAAGATTTGCATGCTCTACTTAGAGCTCGGAAACTCATGAATGGTCCATTTGATAAAGAAATGTGGCGCGGATATTAAATTGCCGCAGAATATCAACTCTGCATCTTATTGATACAATAATAAATGTCAAAAGGAGGTCTATCGCGATTGTAATTTTACTTGAGATTTGGGATGAGGCTCAGTTGGCAGTAGGTATGGAGAATATACCTAACCATGCATAACACTAAACTTAGTATTGATTCCGATGTTAGACATTACAGAAAACTGCAGTCGAGAGCAGAAAGAACTCCTGGTTTCGAAATTCATTCGTTCATGATCATCGCCGACGTTGATGCGAGTCATCTTTTTGCAGGAATGGCATGACCAACCAGAAAATCCTTCCTTCCGTCAGATCTGTCACTTCGCTTGGCACCTGGGCAGTTAAGGTGAGGTTCCACTTTTCCTCAAATGACAGCAACGGCAGGAGCAACCAACCTTGAATATCACCAACTTTCTAGTCAGAAATTATTTTTGACATACAATCCATTCCATAGGTACTGTACATACGAAGAGTGTGAATATGGGCAGTATGGGATTTGAACAGGAGAAACTAAACCTTTGGTTGGATTGTGATCCAGGTATGAACCATTTCAGCGACATCGGAGTCATCTGCTTACACTTTCTGCATAGGTCACGATGTAAGTTATATATCTTTGTATCTGCCAAAGCAAATGCACGTTGGAAGTCGGGCTATGTCTCACATTCCGTTGATTTCAGGCTTAAGCCACAAGGTGGTTTTATGCAAATATCCAAAGACTGAAAGTCACGTAGTTACATGACTGTTCCTCCTTTCTGCACAATAACAATAATCTCTTGATATCCCCAAAAAAATAAAAAGCTGAATAAATCCCCAGGATGCATTCGCCATACTCCTGTCCGTCTATCACCCTTCCCTCAACCTCCTTGGAATCTCCACCGTTCATGGAAATTCCTCCATAAACCACACAACCTACAATGCCACCTCGCTCCTCACCTCCATGTCGGCAACCCACATCCCCGTATACCGCGGGTCTGGCGCCGGGTTAGTACGTCCGGGAGTCCATGCTCCTGCCATCCATGGAGAATCCGGGTTGGAAGGAACCGAACTCTTACCTACACCTGCCAAGGGACCCGTTGATGAGCCGGCTATTGATGCTATGGCCAAAGCTCTGTTTGCCACGCCAAAGGATTCGACGTGGGTGGTTGCCACGGGTGCTTTGACGAATATTGCCTTGTGTTTTCGGAAATATGAGGGGTTGGCTGAGCATATTAAGGGATTGAGTATCATGGGTGGTGCAGTGGGTAATGGATTCACGAACGCTGTTCTAGGCAGAGTGGATCATAAAGAAAGGATTGGAAATTGGAGTATTTGGGCCGAGTTTAATATTCTGGTTGATCCAGAAGCTGCAGCTTTTATTTTCGAACATCAGGTATTGAAGAGGAAGGCTGTTTTGATCCCACTAGATATTACGCATCAGGTTTTAGCTACGAAGGAGGTGCAGGATATGTTGGGGGGTGGCAAAGAGGGGAAGGGCAAGAGTACGCTGAGGACGATGTTGGTGGAGTTGCTTACCTTTTTTGCGGCTACTTATGATAGGGTATTTGGAATGAGTGATGGGCCACCGTTGCATGATCCGTTGGCTGTGGCTGTTATTATGGACGGGATCATGGGTGCAGAGATTCCGTTCTATGATTTCAAGGATGGGGGAAAGAGGGAGAGATTTGAGGTTAAAGTCATCACTGAGGGAACCCATGATGATGCTCAAAATGGATCGGAGACTGGTAGAACTATCATTAAACTGCTCCCTGACGGGGAGGAGGGTGTCAAAATCCCTAGGGGCTTAGATATCAAGAGGTTCTGGGAAACAGTGGAAGATTGTCTATCTAGAGCTGATGCCGCGAATAAGGCGAATGGAATGGTATAAGAAAATTCATCTCGTGATCATGAATCTGTCTATTCATACTGTATAACTCCAACAATGCGCTTTTTGCGCCGAAAATGCCACCGCTGTCCGTTCCCACACCCAAAAATAACGCCGTTTGTTGAATGATGTTTTGTACTGGTGAGATCAAACTACCAAAATCACACCTTCGTATCCTCTGGAGATGTTGTCTCTTCCGTGCTCGGAGAAGCTTTCGCATTATCCTTGGCCTTTGGTTCCCCCTCGGCGTCAAATCCAAGCTGATCCAATTCCCTGATTAACTCATTAATCTTAATGACCTTTGCGAACTGCTCCGGCAGCAGCTTAGCGCCATCCTGCTGACTCTTCTCCTTCAACTCCTTAGCCTGCTTCAACTTTTTCTTCAAATTCCTAGCCTTCTTTTCCCTCTCGGCCTCGGGATCAACCTCTTCCTTCTTTGCAACCTCGACCTCGTTCTTCTCATCCCTCCAATTATCGGCCTGGCTTCCCTTCCCTTCACCATTTCCCTCTTTGGAATTCTCGGCAGCCTTCTTTCTCGCCTCTCTTCTTTTGGCATTTTTGTTGCTTGCAGCTGTTCCCGCGGTGCTGGAATCATCATCCTTCAGGCCCTCGGCCCCAGGTGGACCCCGACTACCACGATTCTTCCACGTCTCCGCGGTTCGGTTTTTGTAGACTTCGACATCCTCGGGTGGTTTGTATCCTGGGCGGATCTTGATTTCTTTTCGTTTGGTGCCGTCGGCGCGGGTGGATGATGGGATGTGTCGATCGCCCGTTTGTGTTTCAACGATGCCCGCTTTGGAGGGGGTGGGTACTGAGGGCATGTTTGTAATTTGAGGGACGTATCCCTTTGGAAATGGTTCCAAAATTTGTAGTGTGAGAGTATAGAGATCGATTCTGTTCAGTTTCCGAAATCCGGGAAGAGTTGAGGACAGTCGTTTTTTAAATAGATATGAAACCCGGTCGTTATTTATGCCCAGGTGGTAATCGAGAGGCGGAGATTCCGCATACAACCCCACATTATAGCATAAGCGATAAAAAGATAGCGTTTGTACAAATGATATATAATTATTTGCGCTATGGCTATATTAAATTAATATATCGTGTATTAATCGCTTATTATATCGCTGTTGTTAAAAATGAAAATATACTATAGATGAAGAGAAGAGAAGGGAAAAGGAGGGGAGAGGAGGAGGGGGGACCTCTACTTATCGATTAAATGCTCTTATAACGCGTTCGACATTCTCTTATAATACTTCGCCAACGAAATGTCGATTCCAAATATAATTTTTTCAATTTGAAAATAAACATTTAAACATAAATTAAAATTAACACCGCGCCAACGACCCCCCCCCCTCCTCTCCCCTCCTCTCCCCTCCTCTCCCCTCCTCTCCCCTCCTCTCCCCTCCTCTCCCCTCCTCTCCCCTCCTCTCCCCTCCTCTCCCCTCCTCTCCCCTCCTCTCCCCTCCTCTCCCCTCCTCTCCCCTCCTCTCCCCTCCTCTCCCCTCCCTTTCTTTCCCTTTTAATTGACTAGAGGAAAAAGAGCGATATAAAAGTTAGCAAAATTAAAGCAACGATAAGATAAAAACGCGTAAAAAGATAGAAACGTATAAAACGAAATAAAAAACGCGTAATAAAAAAAAAGAAAAAAAAAGATATATATAAATATTATTAAAAATACTTATAATTATCAACATTAATAAAAAAATATATAATACATCTTTATTATTGGTATAGTGAAAGTATATAAGAAGAACGAAGTTCTCATTATACTATCTAGAATGATTATATACTGATTGTGGCTGTGCAGCTAGTATTAGCGTAAAAGTAATGATTTTTTTATTTAAAAAAAGAATGCCTGAATGCCTGATTTGTATAAAATATTGAAATTTCCAAGTTACCTACCGTAAGGTGGCAGGCAATGGTTTGCGCGATGGGAGTTTTATCAGCTGGAGTGTTTTCCTATTAAATAATGGAAGCCTGAGCTTGCTTAAAACAAGAAGAAGTGGGTCGGCCAGAACACACGATATTCATGAGGCTGAGGCTGTTATACCCAAATTATTGACCAATCAAAAGCGAGTCGATATGACCATCGGGATTTTGCGTTGTTTTGCCGGAAAGCCAAAATTCGTCCAATTGCTCTACCAGTTGACAACTTCAATTTAAGGAACTACTTCACTCGATAAGCTGTCTCTACTGATCTGCGAAAAGCATTGAATATTTCGCCATGGTATGTTCAAAATATAAGCTATTCATGATATCTCTAGGGCTCTGCTAACATCCGTAATCGCAGTCCGCAAGCCGTCCTCTTTACAAGTCAGTTACCATCCCTCAATGCGCCCACCACAACACGACGATTGCGAAGGGAAACACCTGAGGGAATATATGAGCTAATGGTTATTGGAATCTAGCTTCTTCTTCCGAAAGAACTATGTGTTCCTTGGTGCAGTTTTCGGAGCTGCTTTCGGGTTTGAGATGTATGTTTACTAGCACAACCGGGATGCCAGGAGCAGGAACTGTCAACTGATACATTTCAGGGCATACGATTCAATCACAGATAAAGTTTGGGATTCCATAAACAAGGGCGTAAGTTATTCAACCCGGCAAATATGGAGGAGCTGTGCTGATGAATATGAACAGCGCCAATGGAAAGACATCCGATCGAGATATGTTGAGGCTGCGGACGACGAATAGAGGCTTGAAGGGGATATGAGGATGTTAGGGGAAAGAATCGGGGCATCAGTATTGGGCAGGGAAGTTTCATTGGAAGTGTATAAAAGACAATCCAGATTGTAGCACCATACAGGCATAAAAGCAAGATTGCAAAGACGGTACTACGATGATATTGCCTCCGGTGATATTCTTCATAGATTTTGTGGGAATTAGAAGTTTTGTATATGTGAATCCAGGCCAGTGAGTAGGTCTGGCATGAAAGTTGATTTTGAGCTTCCCATTTTGGTCATCACTCATTGTAAAGCCCAACTTGAGACCAACAGTTGGACATTGAGGAGTACCATGTCGCATCTAGGTCAATGACAATTCATTCGATTGTAGAATATACAATCGAATAGATAATCGAGTGTAAGTTCACGTATTCGAGATATCACATTTTATTCAAGCCCGCCATTTGATGGGGAAATCCAAGTCCAGATATTAGATACCGCACTGGGTTATTTGGTGCTTTGCCTTTGTGGAAGCTCATGAAACAATGGTTTGTTGCCCCCCGCCACAATTCATTCATCCAACAGCTCCTCCACAAATGAATCAAAACCTCCACAACATAGAAACCTAGGTACACAAGAATCGTGCAATCTAAGTTATATTCAAGAGCTTATCTAATTTCAAATACAACTTCACCTTCCTTTCAAATCTGTGAGCATTTGAGTTTCATTTACATTCCGACACTTCGTCTCGCCGCCTTCCGGCAACTGCGATACCGATAACGATTCTTTATCGATGAACAAAGCACATCACAACCGTCATACAGTAAAACGTATCAATTCCTGCAGGAGACAGGAACTTCTCCTTCTGTGCAGTTCCAAGAAGGCATGGCAGAAGAATCTATGCCCTCGAGGCAGCTCTGCGAATTCCTGAAAACATTACCCCGCGTCTACAAGAATCGGTACACAGAGCAAGCGGAACGCGATCTACTTCAGAGTCTCTTCTGGTCTCTCGCTGGTGGACGAACAGAACACTTAAACCTCTTCTTCCCAGAGCATTCGAGACCATCAGCCACTGAATCATGGAAGTTGAGGAAAGCGCAAGGAGGAACCGATGGCGACGAGTTTACAGAAGCGGCCAGAGGGAAAGTTTGCGGACATATATTCAAGAATGGAGAAGCTACATATCGATGTAAAACTTGCAGTTCTGATGACACATGCGTACTTTGTAGTCGATGTTACGATTCCTCGGATCATACAGGGCATATGGTGTATGTAAGTGTGTCATTAGGCAACAGCGGATGTTGCGACTGTGGAGATCCAGAGGCATGGCGTCTACCGGTACATTGCTCGATACATACAGCACATGGCCCTGGCTCAAAGAGTGAAGACAAGGGAAAAACGGTCGGTCTGCCAGAGGAATTGGTAGAAAGTATACGAATGACCATTGGAAGGGCTTTCGATTACATTTGTGATGTTATATCATGTTCGCCGGAACAGTTACGATTACCCAAATCGAAGGAGTCTATACAGTCAGATGAGAGAAGGTCACGTCTGACGTCTTCGTACTATAATGGAGATATCATTGAGGATCCTTGCGAATATGCACTTCTTCTTTGGAACGATGAAAAGCACACTGTCAACGAGGTTCGAGATCAGGTGGCAAGAGCTTGCAAAGTGACAAACGCGGAGGGTATGCAGCGAGCGCATGAGACTGATGATATCGGTCGTAGTGTCATCAAATATAGCACCGACATTGACAAATTACTGCGAGTCTCGCGGGTTGTTGAACAAATCAAAGTCACGGTTACAATTCGCTCCGCTCGGGATACTTTCAGGGAGCAGATGTGTGGAACTATTATTGAATGGCTCAGTGATATTTCTGGTTGCAGTGTCGGCCCAGATCACAACATATTACGCCAGGTCGTCTGTGAAGAGATGCTCAAGCAGTGGAGTCGGGGAAGCGAGGCTAGCAATGCCGACATAGGGTTGAATGGAATCGATGATCATGAAAAAGAGGAATCCCTATGGTCAGATGTTGAACAGCGGGCTCTCAGACATATTAGAGATCGCCAAACTCGGGCTTTGGCGGTAATGGCTGCTGTCGCTGCTAATGATACAGATTCCGATGACACTGATAATGGTGATGATGATCGGTTTGGTACTCTGTTTGATGGTCCCAATCCATTCCTTGTTCACACCGTTGATGATGACGATGAAGATGGTTCCAGCGATGAAGAAGTAGAATTAGTTCAGTTTGACCCCACGGAGCTGAGGGTTCTGCAGCCCACGAGACAACAAGCCATACCTCGACCGGAAACCGAAACTGATAACGATGGAGATGTTGATATGATTGGAGGAGTGGACGATGGGGCATTAGAGGTACAAGAAGCTACTTTGGCTGGGTATCCACCACCGCCACCACCGCCCCCTGCCCCTCAAAGAGTCACCAGGGATCGTGATCTTACACCCTCAGATTCTGATACTGCGGAGATGCAGCCTCTCATATCAGATAATGTCTATGCGAAAGCCAAGATGGAAATCCCAAAGACTCCCAAAAATCCATTAAAGAAAGAAATAGCAAAACCCGCTAGGTATTGGCTTGAAAGTCCTCCTGGTTATACAGACAGGGAGTCTGTTCCATTACATGAAGATCTTTGGAATAAAGTACGATTAGATTGGCTTATTTTATTCGACTTGAGGATGTGGAAGAAAGTTCGAGTCGACCTTCGTGAGCTCTATATCTCGACCGTGGTATCAATACCAGAGTTCAAGCGTGTGCTTGGTCTACGCTTTGCAGGTCTTTACACGACTCTTGCGCAACTTTACCTTATTGCCGACAGAGAACCAGATCACTCGATTATCAACATTTCCCTGCAAATGTTGACCACTCCATCAATCACAGCCGAAATTGTCGAAAGAGGAAATTTCCTAACGAACTTGATGGCAATTCTATATACTTTCCTTACTACACGACAGGTTGGACACCCTTATGAGATTTTCCCAAATGCCACATTGGCTTTCGACTCGGGATCTGTAACCAACCGACGAATGTACCATTTCTTCATGGATCTGAAATATTTGTTCGGGTCCGAGCACGTACAGGAAAAGCTTCGCACGGATGAGAGATACATGCTCCAGTTCTTGGACTTGGTCAAACTCCATCAAGGCATTTGTCCTAATGTCAGGGCAGTTGGCGAGCATGTGGAGTATGAAACGGATGCTTGGATTAGTGCCTCATTGATTACCCGAGAAATCAATCGGTTGTGTAGGCAATTCTCAGAATCTTTCAAATGGACTCCTGGCGAATCTACGGAGCCTGTTTGCAGGGCAATCCGAACTGCAGCAAAGTCTGTTATTCTCAGCTCGTTAGGTACTGAGAGAAAGCGTTTCATCCAAGCAGAAATCAAGGACGAAGTGAAATTCAAGAAAGTGGCTGATTATGAATTCGATACTACCGAACAGTCGAACAGTGTTGTTCAACATTCAGTCGTCAAGTTTGTGGTAGAGTCACAACCCATTAGTTTCCACCACGCTCTCCACTATACTCTATCCTGGCTCATCGAGAGCGGCAAAAGCATGCCACGGCAAGAACTTATCCAGCTACTTAGCTTCACTACTCAAGAACTTTTTGCAAAACCTAAGTCTATGGGTCAACGGACTATGCCAAGCCAACAGTACTCACCAGAAGATCATTTAATGGCAGCTTTTGACTACCCTTTGCGTGTCTGCGCATGGCTGGCCCAGATGAAAGCTAATATGTGGGTTCGAAACGGTATGAGTCTCCGTCACCAACAGGGAACATACCGTGGGGTCACTCTCCGTGATGTATCGCATCATCGGGATATTTTCCTTCTTCAGACTGCCATGGTTGTCTGCCCGCCTGCTCGTATGCTAGCATCTATTATCGATCGATTTGGTCTTGAGCAATGGATGAAGGGATTGTATGAAGCTAAGTCGGATGGAGTCGATGATGGGCAGATTCTTGATATTGCAGAGGATTTGATACATCTTCTCATCGTTTTGATCAGTGACCGTACGTCTTTGGTTTCGAATGATGATGACCCTGGATCTCATATCATGGCTATGCGTCGAGACATCACTCATGTTCTTTGCTTTAAGCCACTTTCATTCACTGAGATCTGTAGCAAGCTACCTGATAAGTTCCAAGATCAAGAAGAATGTCAAGATATTCTGGATGAAATGACAAATTTCAAGCCCCCAGAGGGTCTATCCGATGTTGGAACTTTTGAGCTTAAGGAGCAGTACTTGGAAGATATTGATCCTTATATCGCTCATTATAGCAAGAATCAAAGAGAAGAGTCTGAGAATACTTACAAAGCTTGGGTGGCAAAGAAAACGGGAAGACCACTTGCCGAAATTGTCTTTGAGCCCAAGTTGCGGCCTATTGAGTCTGGCGCTTTTTCAGACTTAGCAGCTTTTACACGAACAGGAATGTTTGCTCAGATCGTTTATTATGCCCTTTTGTACCCATTGGTGGCAGATAAGCTCACGCCAGCTGTACCTGTGACGCGAGTAGAAGCATTTTTGCATGTGGTTTTGCACCTAGTACTTATTGCCATATCGGAGGATAGAACAGATGAGGATGAGATGTCCGAAGAGTCTCTGGAGTCATTTATCTACATCGCGCTTACATGCAATGCACGAAGCAATTTCTCGCCAAGTGCTCCCGCATCGAAAACAATCGTCGCTATTTTGGAAATGCTCTCACGAAAGGAGGAATTTAAAACATGCCACCCCAAGATTACTCTAGTATTGAAGAGAATGAAGCAGCGAAGACCTAGAAACTTTGCGACTGCCTTTTCACGATTAGGTGTTCCTGTTGATAGGATATCCACCGCTTCGCCTGCAAATAATAATGCTCTTGAAGATAAAGAGAAGAAAAAGCAAGCTGCACTAGAGCGTCAAAAGAGGGTTATGGCACAATTCCAGCAACAACAGAAGAACTTCCTTGACAACCAGGGAGATATTGATTGGGGTGAAGATGATATTAGTGATTCAGACATGGAATCCGAAGGCGAGAGCTCGAAGACTTATTATCAATACCCCTCGGGAACTTGTATTCTTTGCCAAGAAGAAACCAAAGATGGTCGTCTTTATGGAACATTTGCACTGATGACTACAAGTTCGGTCCTGCGCCAAACGGATATGTCAGATCCAGACTTTGTTCGCGAAGCTGCAAATGTTCCTTCCAATTTAGATCAGTCTGCAGAAGATATTCGACCATTTGGAGTTTCTGGTGCAAATAGAGAACAAGTTCATAAAGTAACTTCTAGTGGTGTAGATATTGTCACAGAACGCTCCTTCATTGGCAAGGGATTTCCATCCGAATTTACACGACCTGGCCCGGTATCTGTTGGTTGTGGACACATCATGCATTACAAGTGTTTCGAGGTTTACTATGAAGCTTCAAATAGACGACATCAGCATCAAATTGCCCGACATCACCCCGAGAAGCTTGAGTTGAATGAATTTGTCTGTCCGCTATGTAAAGCTTTAGGGAACTCATTCTTACCGATCATTTGGTCTCCAAAGGAAGAGATTTATCTTGGCCCTCTCAAAACGGCAGATACTTTTGATGATTGGATCGAAAAGTTTGCTGGTGCCTCCCCACATCCTCGAACCGAGAGGATAAATGAACTTGGTAGCGCTCACAACTATGATAACAAGGCCGACTTTCCTTCAAGCCGACGAACTATGCAAATTTTCAAAAAGCATAACGATGACACTATGGCCAGTCCTTTGGTATCTAAGATGCCTGAACTATTAATGGATGCTTGGGATCCACCATCACCTACTCATTGGTCACCATTCACTCCACAACGAACTACTCTTCCGCCAGATATCGCGAACGCTATATGGTCCGAAAATTCCTTGCCCCTTCCAGGTGATAGAGCATCCAACACAACCTCGTCTGTGCGAGAATTAACCGATATATATCGAAGGCTTCGAGACACTATGACTAAAAATAAATTGAAGACGAGCCATAAGGACAAACTTTCAATTCGCCAAGAGAGAGACTTCTGTTCCAGTGATATATTAGCGAAGGCCCTGGGATCTTCCATCTCCGCAGTTGAGATTCAACACCGTGGTGTTGCAGCATTGCCTGGACAAACTTTCTTGGAAAGTCTTCCGCAACAAGCCCTTACCCACCTTCGGATATTGTCCGAAACTGCATTGTCTTACGTTACGGTTGGGGGGCTTAAACTTGCTGGAGATAATAGAGTCGCTCAAGAATTCAGTGCAGACTATGAGGTTCAATATACTCGACTATTCGAAAACCCCGCATATTCCAAATTCTGCCTGCCATTTGATATAGAATTGGAACCGTTGCTTTTTCAGGATCCCTTTATCTTCTTGGCTGAAGCCTCCCTATGTCTCGCGCTCGTCGATGATATTGAAATTCTTCATCTTGTTCGTCTCTGCTATTTAGCAGAGTTGACAAAGGTGGTTATGCAATTGGGACGACACATTGATAAATTGAAATGGTACAATATGACCGAGATCTATCGGCAAAAGGGATTCGACAAATTTGGAGAATTTTGTCGCCACGTCCAAGCACAAGACATCAAGGATAGTGCGTCTTCAGAATTTACTAGTCTACATGCTTTCGAAACCCTAGAGGATTGTCGTTCATTCGTGCAAAATTATGCACTGGTATATCTCAGAAAGGTTATGATTCTCTTGAATGTTCGCTATGGCATCGCTTTCAAAAACCACGTTTCGTCTGACTCTGCTATGGATGAGCTCGATCGCCTGACTGAAGCGCTATTTTTGCCTACCTTCAGTGAGATGTTCGCTCACTTTGGTAATCGAGATGGAACAATCCCATCTTTAGTTTCGCGTTGGATCCACCATGCAAATTTCTTCAACGATGTTTCGATCTCCAATTCACAACATTCACAACAATGGCAAAGCTTTAGCAACGACATTAGCTTTATGAACGACATAACCCGTGTTCCTTTCGAAATGCCTGGTGACCAAATAGATTTCACAAAGTCCCTCATCGCTAATGCCAGTGAAGGTAACTTGAAGGCATTAAGATTAAAGAGTCGTCTTAATGGTTTTAATAATGGGATGTGTATCAGTCATCCCACTATCTTCGAACTGATTGGTCTTCCGAAAAATTACGATACGCTTATGGAGGAAACCATGAAGAGACGCTGTCCTAATAGCAAGAGAGATATTCAAGATCCGATGTTGTGTCTTTTCTGTGGTGAAATCTTCTGCGGTCAGAGTATCTGTTGTTCTAGAGATGGTCCGGAGAAACCAAATGGTGGGCCGAGGGATAAAATTGGTGGCGGGCAACAGCATATGCTTAAGTACGTCCCTCCTTCCCTTACTCCCTTTCTTCCCTTTCTTCCTTCTCTCACATAACTAACAAACAAAAAACAGATGTCAGAAAAACACTGCCCTCTTCCTTAACATCCGCAAATGCTGCATCTTCTATCTCTACCGTACCAGTGGCTCCTGGATGGTCGCTCCATATATTGATAAATATGGAGAGGTAGATCCAGGGCTAAGACACAGTCGACAACTTTTCTTGAATCAGAAGAGGTATGATGCGCTTCTTAGAACGGTTTGGTTGAGTCATGGGATCCCCAGTGTTATTAGTAGGAAGTTGGAGATGGATATTAATAATGGGGGATGGGAGACTATTTGAGAGGGTTGTGATTGAGGGAGCGGGGAATGGCGGAGGGAGGTATGGAGGTATGGAGGTAGGGAGGTAGGGAGATAGGGATGAAGGGATGCGTGGATTGATTGAATGGGCGTTTAGGAAGTTTGTTATGAATATCATGAATGAGGGTTACTTGGTTCGTAGAGGCCATTTTTCTCTTATGAGCAAGTATAGTTTGGTAATGGATTTATGAATTGGGGCGCAATTGAATATCCTTAGATTATTCGATTAGTTTTCTTGATATGTATGTATGTGAATTTTGTTTGAAAAGAGGACTGATATATGAACAGTCCTTGATGGATGTTGTAGAGTTTTTGTCATTAGATAGGGGCCTGTAGGAGCCGATTACGGTTCCGATTATGTAATAAATCAATTTACGATCACGTGGTTGCGCGAATAGATCGCGTCTCAAGACCTCGCTACTGACATTGTGAAAGCGACTTTCACTGTCTCATTGAACTTCATAAAATGTAATAGCCCCGCAATAGAGCCTGAGAAATGGCCAAATTACAAGCTGCGACAGTATCCAACAAGACAGTGCGGAAGCGCAAGCGGAAAGATACTGAAGATGCGGATTCAGATGCTACCTCGACCACATCCCTCAAATCCATTATTGAGCCAAATCAAGAAATTCTTGGCACAACTGACAGTAGAACTGTTCCTACAAAAGAAAATGATGGTGGTCAAAAGCCACGGCGAGTACCGAAAGGGAAAGCACCTCCCGAGCTTGCTCGAAATTCATCTTCTTCCACGAATCCAGTCACCAGTACCATCCCATGGCCTCTCTCCTTCCAGACCCTCGAGAAGACCCATCGAGCATTGAACCTAGTCTACACATTCTGCTCTGCGCGAAAACATCTAGCTACGACATTCGATAATCTAAAGTCTGCCGTGGAAGGACATACAAAGCGAGAGCTGAGGGTTGAGGATGTTGCGCAGATAGTGGCGTTGCGCCCGGGTGGAATGACTTTCGCCTATGTTGACGAGGCCATGTTACAATTGGATGTTAGGGGTGCGGAGAGAGATGAGACTTTCAAAAGCGGACGGGTGAAGAATTGGTATGCTGCTGGACCCGCCCCGGATGCTTCTGTTGGAGGCCTAACGGGCGGCGAGGGGCTGGGGTACGGAGAGGAAGCAGATGGAGAGGGAAAGGAAGTTCTTTTGTTTGAATTCATAGACGGGGATTTGAAGAGACAGGTACAAAGTAAGAAGACAGGTGAAGCAGTCAAGGCTACGAGAAAATTGAAGGATGAGGAATTGAAGATGCCGGTGTTCAGTCAAAAACAGATGATGACTTTAATCGAAAAAAGGAATACAAAGTTTGTCAGTGCAATCAATGCTTTTCTTAATCGTTGCGAAGCAGATGGTGTGGATTCAGAAGAAACATTGGTAAAAGAGGCCGAGCCATTAATTCCTGTACCATCAATTTCGAGAAGTAGCACTCCGAAACCAGATTACAGTCTTTTGCCAAAAAGCATACCCAAAGAACGAGCAAGTATATCGGATATCATCACAGAGATCAAAGAAAGCGAATGGTATACTGGTCAAATTGTGCCTGATGGACATCGTGTGTTTGACCCTCAAGAAGCAATATACGGAGATTTGAATTTCGTTCTCAGTCAAAACCTGGTGAATGCTTTGTACAATACCAAGAACATTACACAATTCTATGCCCACCAAGCTGAGGCTATCAACAACCTCCACGATGGACATAACGTTGTTGTGGCGACATCAACGAGTTCTGGAAAATCTTTGATCTACCAGATACCAGTTTTGTATGAGCTCGAGAAGAATCCTAATTCTAGAGCAATGTACATTTTTCCTACCAAAGCTTTAGCACAAGATCAGAGGAGAAGCTTGAAGGAGATGATGATGTTTATGGCCGGCCTTGAGGAAACGATTGTGGAGACTTTCGACGGTGACACGGAGATGAAGGATCGGAACATGATACGTGATGAGGGTAGAATTATATTCACGAATCCTGATATGCTGCACATCACCATTCTTCCGCAGGAGGACAAGTGGCGAACTTTTCTGAAAAATCTCAAGTATGTTGTGGTTGATGAAATCCACGTCTACAATGGGCTGTTTGGTTCTCACGTAGCCTTCATAATGAGACGTTTAAGAAGAATATGTGCGGCGTTGGGGAATCGTCACATAAAATTTATATCTTGCTCTGCGACAGTCGCAAATCCTCTAGAGCATTTCAAGACAATATTTGGCATTGACAATGTCCGAATGACAGACTTCGACGGTTCTCCTTCTGGTAGAAAGGAGTTCCTGTGCTGGAATACCCCTTTCAAAGATCCCGTCGATCCTGCAAGTGGACGTGGTGATACACGAGCAGAGGCTGCAAGGTTATTCTGTCAACTGATACTACGAGGTGTTCGGGTCATAGCTTTCTGTCGAGTTCGTAGGCAATGTGAGGCTTTGGTTGGTGCGGTGAAAGAAGAGCTGGCGACCTTAGGACGCCCAGAATGTATGGCCCGTGTCATGGGCTATAGAGGTGGGTACACGCCACAGGACCGAAGACGAATTGAAAGCGAAATGTTCGAAGGGAAGTTAATGGGTATCATTGCCACGAGTGCCCTGGAGCTCGGTATAGATATTGGATCTCTGGATGCAGTTCTGACCGTGGGCTTTCCATACACCATTGCGAATCTGCGACAACAAAGTGGACGAGCTGGACGGAGAAACAAGGACTCGCTGTCGGTCTTGATAGGCGATTGTTTCCCTAGTGATCAGTATTACATGAGTAATCCGGATGAGATATTCACCAAACCAAACTGTGAGCTGCAAGTTGATCTGCAGAACATGCTAGTACTCGAAGGTCATGTTCAATGTGCGGCTTACGAGATGCCTATTCGTCCAGACGAAGATGCGGTCTACTTCCCTAAAAGCCTAGCGGAGGTCGCAGAAGAGCGTTTGGTAAAGGATGAACTTGGCTTCTACCACTGCAGCGAACGATATAGACCAACTCCATCAAAACTGGTCGCAATTCGAGATACCGAAGAAGATCATTTTGCCATTATTGATATCAGTCATGGTAAAAACATTGTATTGGAAGAGCTTGAAGCATCTCGAGCATTCTTCACACTTTACGATGGTGGTATCTTTCTGCATCAGGGAAACACATATCTTGTCAAAGAATTCAACCCCGAACGCCACATAGCAAAAGTTGAACTTGTCCGAGTAGACTGGACAACTCAACAACGCGACTACACGGACATCGATCCCATCGAAACCGAAGCCATCCGCCGCATCCCCAACTCCCTCTCTCGTGCATTCTTCGGTGCCATCAAGATCCAACAAAACGTCTTTGGCTTCTTCAAACTTGATAAGAAACGTCGTATTCTCGATGCAATCCAAGTTGACAATCCGCCTATTATCCTTTATAGTAAGGGAATGTGGCTTGATGTTCCTAAAATGGCTCTCGAAATCCTTGTTGAAAGACGTCTCAATATTGCTGGGGCCATTCATGCAGCCGAACATGCAGTCTTATCACTTATGCCCAATTTCGTCATAAGTATGCCCGGCGATGTTCGCACCGAATGTAAAGTTGGGGCCAAAGAATTTGCACAAAAAGAAACAACTCGAAAACGACCGGCTCGTCTCACATTCTACGATGCTAAAGGCGGTGCTTCGGGATCGGGTATCAGTACGAAAGCTTTCGAATTCATCGATCTGTTACTCAAGCAAGCGTTGAGAAGAGTAGAGGGTTGTCATTGTTACGAAGGATGCGTAGAGTGTGTTGCGAGCGAGACGTGTAAACATGCTAATGAAGTAATGAGTAAGGCGGGAAGTGAGGTCATTCTGAAAAGTCTCCTGGGAATAGAAATCGATGTCGATGCATTACCAATGGGGCCGGAGGATGAAAGGGATAGGGGGATTGAAACGGTTGTTTTGGCGGAGCCGGTTACTGGAAAGGGGAGGGTTAGGGATTTTGGAGATCCAAATCAAGAGGTCGGGGTTAAGGATGAGCCAGAGGATTGAGCTAATAGTTATGAGGTATCCGGGTAAGAATTGTATGATTTGTGGTACTAGTGGCAGTTTATTTGCATAGATATGCGGTGTTCAATATATTATGGGAGGTATCCATAGGTATGTACAAAAAAAAACCTATGGGACAAACACAAACAACATATCCCAACCCCACAAATATTAGAGTAAATAGGTATGATGAGATGCTAACTCAAGGGTATCTAAGCCAACCTGGAAATTTTGTTTATGCCAGCTTGCCTTTACGATTTAATCCCTCATGTTTCCGTTTTATGGCTACCAAAGCTAAAGCACCGTTTGTCACAATATCAAAATGATCTCCTCCCAAGCAAACGTGTTTGAACATCGCCCAGGCAAACAGATTGTCTGATTTCAATGGGATTTTCGGCAAGTGGCAGCGGCATATATAAAACATGGCTACTCCTTGAATTTTGATCCTCTTTTCTGTTCAGCTCAAGGGAAACTTATATATTTGTTCCGCAAGTAGATAGTCCATTTATTTGGTGGTGGTGGTGGTTCAACAACGAAGTCCGGCAATATCAATTTCCAGATTTGATTCTGCGTGGGACAGAGGAGAATTCCTAAGCCTAGCAGGTTTCACAATCCGACTTTACCTCTGCATTTCTCTATACCACAGGTATTTAATCGGTGTTTTAAGAATGTTCTTTTCTTTGCTGCTCCGCTCCAGACAACGGCCTAGCGTCTAGTTTGGCAGCTCTTCCTTTGTGGTGATAGGTTGTATAGCCATGCCACTTCCCACATTTAGCTTGCCTCAGTGGGTGCATGTCGCCTTTCGCTGAGGTTCCAATTCTATAAATATTTTGTCCTCGCTGGCATACGCTCGCAGTAGCATTCCCCACTATGAGAGCAATAACATTCGTTATTCTTGCGATTTCTGGGCATTTCGTAACTGCTGACATTCGCCACCATGAAGAGAATTTCATTCTCATATTCCCCCCGACGTTCTACTCTTGACCTTCCGCCTAGGATGATATGAAGCCATGAACAGGGTTGGGCAAAAGGTAGGGTAACCCGGGGTATGCCCGGGTAGAAATCGAAGGCTTACCATCCTACTATATTCCACAGAGTAGGGTGAAACCCCTATAAAATCTTTAAGGGTACGTATATATCCGGTGGTTATAAACATGTGAGGCTAATATTTTGGGGGAAGGCTAACTTACTAGAGAAAAGAATATATAGAAAAATGTCACAATGTTTAGCGAAAAGAAGAATAATGTTACGTTATGTTGGAAGCATAGGATTGGATTGATTGTAGGAATCATAGAATTCTCAAAGAGGATTCTATGATTCCTACAAGCGTAGTAACGTTCGTGCCACGCTAATGCTACATAGTAACCGGAAGCGCTTCGCGCTTCAACAAATAACCTAATATTTTAAACATTCATCTACATTGTATTTATTATTACTGTAACTAATTTTTTGATATTATTATTTAATAATTTTGATTTATTTATATAGTTGGGAATAATCTCAACTTTAAACAATTATATAGAACAATCATATAATATATACCCGCGGGTATACCCGTTCCTACTCGGCGGATTTATAGGGTAATTACCCTACTCAGTTCTATAGGGTAGGGTACGGGTGCCCGGGCCATGAACAAAATTGGAAAAATGTGAAAAGGGAGGTCGGTTGCAGTGGAAAACTCACGATCCGTACTTGGTCGTCTACACTGCTCACTTTTGGACAAGATTGGGTTGGCGTTTTCGCCGGAGGAAGTGCACGACTGAATGGATACCTTGGGTCTGTGGAAGTATATTTAGCAGATTTCATCATATTGCTTCGAAACCGTGATGTCACTGTCTTGTTTCGGTATTCATCTAATTAGCAGTTTCCGTTACGGCTGTGGAAGTTCACAACACATGGAAACGCGATGGAGATGGATCAGGGTGGCTCATTGGAGCAGTAAAGGTGGTAAGGCGGCTTAGGTTTCTAAACAATTCCTTGGTTTTTGAACTGTACGGTCAATACGGCTAGTCTAAACCTCTAAGCATTATTTAAAAGCTCGAACTCCTTTCCTCAACAAGATTCAATTTTTCACATTGATTTTATATATCCTATTCTCCCTTTACTTTCCCAAATTCATCTCAAAGACACTACTTAGTTCATAAATAAGTGCCATCCTTTCTTTTACAATGGACGCTTTTCATGGAAATGATGAGGCTTCGTTGGCTTTCAAAGCAGAGCTTCTTCGACTAGCACCTAGCTATACACTAAAAGACCTCTACAATGCCTACCACTCGACTCCCAGTCGAATCCGCGAAGAAGGTACTGCCCGCTCAAAGAAACAAGCGCATGAGAAAATCGCTGTGCAACGAGTGCAGCCTTGTAAGTTATCACTATCTACTTAGCATCTATTCCTAGACCTGTCTACTAACATGCCACCCCGTAGTAATGCAATCGTTCCTCGACCTTAGCCTGGCCCATAATAGGCTTCCTGGCACTAGATTGTCATTCGAAATCACATCTGAGAAATGGCTCACCCTGTCTCCAATGGTACATCCGCAGTTTGGACATTTCAAGTTTCTCTACTCGCCCTTCGGTATGATCGACTACGAATCTTTCTTCAGAAGAGAAGATAATACTCTTGCCACTATGTCAAACATTGTGAGCTACCCGCGCCCTGCTTCGTCATGGTTGCATGTGCTGCCAAAGGTGCCAACCGAAATTGATGACAACGAAAGCGAGATCATCGAAAATACTGGTCAGATCATCCAATACGATATCAACTATCTCAAATATAACTCCGAAGGCGCTACCACCTTAGAAGATTCCACAATTATCACGCAGATCAAGAGCTCAGAGCCTCCGGAGAGGTTGGTGTATGTCCCACCCCATAAGAGACGTCATGTTGATTCTGCACACTCTCGAACACAATACGAGTCGCTTCCCGCCAATAATGACATCTTAGACATATAGAAGAGGACGAAAAACCATTCCCTCGACTTGTTCCCGTGGCAGACAGATTTGAATATGGGAAGAAGAACTGTCACAGGCAGCGCTTATGTACCACCTTCAGGTCTCCAACCATCATTACATACCAGTTCCACGGTATCCCCCACGACAAATTCTCAAAGCGAAATAAAACTTTCAAGTCGCACGAACTACAAGGGAACAGATCAAGGCACCAAAACTATTGAAAACCTCGATGACCACCTTAACTGCTCCGTCTTTGTCATTTACCTCCCCCTGATGACGTCGAACACCATGAGATCTTCACTGTAATCAATACCGGCTCTGTGATATCCCTTAACATTTTGCCGCGCATCCCCGAGTGCCCTTTCTCGGCTGCAAAAATCGTCTTTAAGTACCCTGAAGGTGCTGCTAGGTTTATCGCAGCAGTCAGTAGCCTGGAAGGTATTCACATTCGAGATCAACGTCTTTCCGCAGTATATAATGAACACGGTATGGTCAAACACCGGTATGGTCCAACACCCTTTTGAACACATGAGTCGCGTGCTTCACCTTGAAGGACCATCCAGCAAGATGACCGAGAATTTCTGGATAGGCTACTTCGACAAAATTACCGAATACCAACTAGAATATGTGGGTTATTTATTGGATGATGGCCTGTCAAGGGGAAGGCGCGCCATGGAGTTCCGTTTCCCTCAGGTTGAGGCTCAGGCTCAGGCTATCTTACTTTATATCATCAATGATTATGAGCTGGAGCATCAAGTAAAAGTCAGGTATGGTGATGACCCTTGTGGTTGGGGTAGGGACTCTTTGGAGGAACAATAAAGGTAGCAAGGATGGATGATAGTCTTTCATGGCAGGTTTAGATGGCAGGGTTTGGTTCAAGTTCACTGGTTCAAAGATATATTGTCTTGATGTGTACATTTTATAGGCATATTGAATCTGGCTGGGTCTAGATAGTATCAGGGTCATGAAGCTAGCAAAACTAATCATAAACATCTTGGCTGCCAAGATGGTGATTCTTGACCTAGTCACAGTAATAGATTGTGAATAACTTCAAGAACAAAAGCAACAAATAGTCTTATTTCAACTCCTGTCATGTGAAGATCAGTCGGAATATAGTATACACAAGTCCCCTCATCGCTCAGATTAATAAACCCGAGCACCTATGACTAATTATGTAATAGAATAAACAACCTCATTTTCCCCCTGGAAAATACCCGAATCTCCCATGGTAAATTCTGTCTATGAGGGGGCTCATATTGTAAATGTAGTTGTAGTGAATAAAACGCTAAGTTCCATGGAGAATCCCGAGATTGTATATAGGTTGCTAAGCTTACCAATGACTTGGCTAAAGTATACTAACAAAAAACTTGATAGATTCCTTGAAAAGAAAACTTGCTCAAACATTCACTGAACTCTTTTACCCCTCATCCCCTCACTATTCGCTTTTGAATTTCTCTATCCTAAAGGTATCCTTCATTAAGAAGTTTAATTGGACATTCTATATAATTTTTATCTATACAATATTGTAACAAATTGCATTCCCAGCCACAATTGGATAGCAAATAGAATAAACTCAGCCTTCTTTTGATTTATCTATGACTAAAAGCAATGGCATGCCCAGGTGTTAATGTTAAGATGAGATCTCAAAACAACTGTATTTGGAGTGAATAAGTCATACGGTTTTTGAACTAAATTAGTTCATTGGTTGGATTTTGGACAACAGAAAATTTACAACACTGCAAGAAATAAAGTATCATGGTAAGGCTCAGTCCAAAACTTTTTATATCTTTTGAGCCTGCAAACTTTCCAAGCGACAAATCCAGTCTGGATATTCAATGAGGACTAGCTACTAGGAAGGTCTAACAACAAAGGCAGTAATCTCTTCTTTGCCAGACGGCAGAGAGGTCTATTTTGGGCAGTCTTTTGAAGAATAGTTGCAATATGTTCTCAACCATATAGTTAGACAATTGAATGCTACCTGTTCACTCTTTGATATCCATTAACAACCAACAAACTTGAATTGCCCCTCCAATAGGGAAGAACTTCCTCCACAACAGCTCGGATATTTCATATGGATCTTTGTCTACCTATAGAATTCCTGCCACGCTCAAATAATTGTGATCAGTAAACATATAATTCAGATACTGCCGACTGGCATGATTTCTTGAATCTAGTCATCAAACTATAGCCATGTCACGATTTACCAAGGCTACCTAATCATGCAATTTAATTTCGGTTACCTCACCAGACACAAATGCCAAGAACATTTTTCACAAATATTGAGGCTTTGTGCCATCTATCTTATTCAATTACTTCCTTTGCTGGCCCATTCGGAATTCGGAATTCGGATCTCCCCTTAACATCCGAAGGATCTGACATCGGAAGGAGCTAACATCCGAAGGAACTAACATCTGAAGGACTGTCTGCTACTGGATCCACACAGTCTAATAATGGCTGAAATCTCCACATGTATTAGATGATTCGGTTAGCTATCCTGTTCAGTCTGATGTATTGACCTAAAAAATTGAATTACCTACCCTATGCTTTGTAATACCTGCATTGTATACTAGATTCTCAGTGACGTACATCGATATATTCACTATCCGGCCCTATTTGATGTATCTCCTGTTCTTAATTTCAGTACTTTCTTGCCAACATTACTAATTTTGCCGAGATTTGCGATTTGCGAGTAAACTTTTAAAGAGTTTCCCGCGCTTTGCGCATTCTTTGCGCGTTCTGCGGTACATCGAGCTGGCCGAATCTTTTCTTATACTCTTATATCCCTTTTCTCTTCCATCTTGATTCCCATTTTCCTTCACAACTTTCCCCAGATTTCCTTCTTGTCATCAACTGGAACTTCTTTTTTCTACTCGAAAATTTACAATCCTGTATCTAACAGCTTACAAGAGACAACATTCTTCTTGTGTCCATTCTTTTCAACTACCCTCTCACCACAATCCTTTTTTAAAAAACAAAACCCAAAGCACGAGTTTCGAAGTATTTTCAAAAATCAAAATGGATTTCACGGTTGGAAAGTCTTGGTACAAGGACCCAAAAGGTTCTTCATCCTCTGAGGACTTTTCAGTAAAATCCAATATCAAAGGTAAAGAGCCTCCTCCACAGTCCAATTCATTTCCAACTAGTGAAATTGCCCTCTTTTTTTCATCCGAGTCCCAATTTGAAATATCTCGCAACTAACATTAATCAAGATGAACTTGCAATCGCGAGAAGCAACCCGACACCTTCAAGGGTCCAAGAAGGTCATGTTCAGCGGCTCGAAAACATCGCAAGTCGGGCAGAACATGACCAAGATGTTGCGAATGATGGTGTCTCCCATGCTAGTCGCAATCCCACCAATTCCAGCGAGAACCTTAAACCCCAAATCCAAAAGCTGGACGGAATGTTTCCAATGGAGATGACTTTTGATCAGGCAATGAAAGGCTATTCTCCTCCAAAGCGTTCTCGATGGGCTGACATGTTCGAAACACGACGATTTGATCGAATGGCAACGCCACCTCAATTCTTCACCAATCCTTTGAGAAGGGCCTCACCACTACCCAGCATCCCCGGTGCTATGGCCGGTCCAAGTACCACTAAGAATTTAAAATCGACCCAAAAGAAAGTGCCTGGTTCAGAGGATTCCAAAAGATTCCGTGAATTCCTGGCCCGAAATGACGGTGCAATGCCTCTCTTCATGTCGCCCACCGGTACTCATCAACAGTTCTTCTTCAATTCTACTCGTCCGTCTCAGAGTTCTTCCATGGCTAGCACACCCAATAATTCTCGTCCATCGAATAAATCTTCTGTTCCATCCAATTCTTCCATTCCGTCTAACAACTCTACAATGGCTGGCCGGTTCATGAGCAGTGTTAGAAGCTCGAGACAATCAGCTAATACGATGACAAGTACTAATGGCGGATCCAGCCTTGCTGGGGGAATGTGGTCATCAGTGAACCAAAGCTTTGATACTCAAGTAACGGATCACACTCGCATTACCTCTGTCTCTGGAAGTTTTGCGGACCACGCTCAAATGGCATCTGTCTCTGGTGGTTTGTTCTTTCAACCGGCTATTGCTGAGCATCAACAAACATTTCCTGGTTCTCCTATGATTTGCTCACAACCCGAGGTAAATAGGTTTCACCAGCCCTCCCCAGAGATGCTGCCAGCACTCGAGTATAATTTCAATGACGGCATGGCTTTTGCACCATTTGAAATTTCTCAATTGAATGCATCCATGGTTTTGACTTCTACTCCCCCAATGGTTCTGGCACCTTCTCCCCCCCACATGGTTTTAACACCTGCCCCAATGGTTTTGACACCCAGCCTCCCCATGGTTATTCCACCTTCTCCCATTGTCATGGACAACATGTCAAATACTTTGCCTGATCTATCCCATTTGGTCACAAAGTTTCGCCCAACGAACATGCTTCTCCGAGAGCAAGGTATGATTCCGGATAACTCTCGTCAAGACACAAACTATGAAGGTGACGAGAACCATCCCGATCTACTTAACCTTCCAGATGACATCAATTGCTGCATGTGGATTATTAACATTCCCCCGGAAGTTACACCTGGCGAGTTTATGCGCATTCTCGATTGTGGCGCAGTGGCTGCACTCTCCATGGTCCCTCCCCAAAAAGGACACATCACACAAGCTGCTAAGGCCACGTTCAAGAAGATTAGTGGCGGTGCTGAGTTATATCGCCGTGCTCGCCATAAGTCTGGTCTTCGCATTCGTAACCGCAAGATCAAGGTCTGGTACAACGATTACGGCGCGTACGAATGGAGAGGTCCCGAGACACGTTTTCTGGAAATTGAGGCACCGGCAGTACTTGATGAAAGATTTTGGCAGTCGTATTTCGCAAACTGGTGCAAATACATTGTCATCTCAATCGCGTCGCTTCCTTGCAGAAAATACGGCTTTGCGCTCACGAGATTTGAGTTTGTTCGAATTGCTGGACAGGCACAGACTTGCTTTCAAGCTATTCAAAAGGACGAGGCATTCTTGGGACAGGTGAAGGTTCAATATGGAACTGATCTACATGATATCTAATGGACCACTCAGCACAAGAATGGATGAATAGCTGAAGCATACTGAGATATTTAATCGAGGGCGTTCAAATCATGGAGCAAAGGCTGTTGATGGGTTGAGGAAACGGAGTCTGGATGTTGCAATATCGGGTATTAATGGATAATGCTAATATGAAGAGTTATGATAGTGGACGGCGTGATAACAAAATGCACTCGAGACATCCATGGTAAACTGCGGGCTAAAATTTTGAAGAAGTTGAATGAAAAAAAAGGAAATTTATACGAGTCACCTCGTATTAGATAGTCATAGCTCTAGAACTCGATTAGGATAGGAAAGCAGCGGAAAATGAAACTACGAATTTCTCTTTTTATTTTGACTGTATTGGGATTACATTACAATTTGAATTTCTTCCATATTCGCACCTCTCTCTTGATTGCCATTGACCTCTCATTTTAATGGATCGCGATGCATATAATCAAAACTTTTCTCGCATGTCAAGCCACTTTTTCCTTTCTGCAGGAAGCTAACATTTGACAGCTTTGGCAACTTTCAAATGCAAGAGACTGGTTGATAGATACTGATGACTAGTAGGTACTAGGTAGCCATAACAAGCTTCTTTAAAAGGGCACGATTAATTCTATACAGACAAGTTCTCCATCTTAACATGTGGCAAGAGAGAACATGGGCAGCTTCCTGATGCGATATGACCACAAACTAGAGAGGAAGAACCTACCCAACATCGTCGACGACCTTTGAAAAGAATAATTGCAGACAAGTATCAAGGAAGCTAAGTAACTAGCAAGAGACTCTAACATTTCGATGATGAAAGGGACATCTGTCAAAATTCTTGGGGGCTACTATTCGCTATTCATAGTATTCACGAATCTTTGGTGATTCTAATGTTTAGATTTCGGTCCTACGTTTCCGAGATTTGGTGGAATCAGGCTTCGGGGCAAAACATTTGAGCAATTGTACTTATTAGATGCCAGTTCATAATGAAGGGTCAAGTTCAATGTGTGTATACTATCCTAAGTTTTAGAGTAGTGCAATCTAAATAAATTTCAATTTTGTTAAATTTAATAGCGATTGAGAAATATTATTGATATTATTATTATATATTAAGTTAAATTTTATAAAATCTTTGATTTTATAGAACTTAATTCGATAACTCAGCTAATGTATATAGAACTATTTTATATCAACAAAATATACTTTTTGTTAAGGTATGATGGAAGCATAGGATTAGATTGATTAGTAGGAATAGTAGAATCCTCGCAGAGGATTCTATTATTCCTACGAGAGCGTAGCCGCGTTCGTGCTACGCACGGACGCTACGCTACGCGCCGCGCTAAGTTATATAGTCACCTGCTTCAACACTTTTACCAGTAGATTTAGCGAGTTTTTATATTTAGAAGATTAAAGGATTTAATGATTTGATAATGAAAACCCGGTTTTGAGAGGGGGGGTATTTCCTTATGAAGAAATAGTTAATTTGTAGAGAGGGAGGTATAATCAGTTAATGTTGGAATCACTATGGGCGATGGAGAACAAATGTACTATAGTATGTAGTGTATTTGGCTTGAAGCTCTAAAACCTATACTATAGATCAACTATATAAGCCCGCTAGCGCACGCTAGCGCCGTGCGCCGCATGCGCTAGCGTGCTGTGGGCACGTGATTTATCCAACATCTACCATATCATACCACCCCCTTCTCTCCACCCTCCCCCCCTCTTTTCTTTCTTTTCTTTTTTCTTTCTCTTCCCTCCCTTTTTCCCTTCCTCCCCCCTCCCTTATCCTTTTCTTTTCC
>JANPYM010000005.1:704646-843755 GCA_025890175.1 Ciborinia camelliae
CTCTTCCCTCCCTTTTTCCCTTCCTCCCCCCTCCCTTATCCTTTTCTTTTCCCCTTTCCTCCCCCCTTTTCCCTTTTTTCCTTTTTCTTTTCTTTTTTTCTTTCTATTCCTTTTCTCTCCCTTTCCCTTTTCCTTTTCTCTTCCTTTTTTTATTTACTTTTTCTTCCCCTCTTTCCTTTTTTCTTTTTCTCTCTTTTTTTTTCTTCCTTCCCCTCTCCCTTTTTCTTTTCTTTTTTCCTTTTTCTTTTTTCTTTCTCTTTTCCCTTTTCCTTTTTTATCTCTTTTCCCTTTTCCTTTTCTCTCCTTCTCTATTCCTTTCCTTTCTCCTCTCCCTTCTTCCATTCTCATTTACCTTTTCTTTCCACCCTTATCTCTTATTTATTATATCTATCTCCTATTTATTATACCCCCCCTCCCTCTTCCCCCCCCTCCTCCTTTTCCACCCCCTTTTCCACCCCTTTTCCCCCTCTACTCTCCCTCTCCCTCCCTCTCCCTCCCTCTCCCCTCCCCCTCCAAAGCAGAACAAACCACCCACCATCCACCATCCATCCCTCTCCCTCCCCCTCCAAAGCAGAACAAACCACCCACCATCCACCATCCATCCCCCAAGCCCCACCCCTTTAAGCCCCCCCAAAAAGAAAACCATCCACCACCCATCATCCACCCCCTTCAAAAAAGAAAACCACCAACCATCTACCTCCCCCCTCCCTCCCCCTTTCCCATCTACCTACCCATCTCCCATCCACCTCTCATCTCTCATCTCTCATCTCTTATCTCTCATCTCTCATCTCTCATCTCTCATCTCTTATCTCTCATCTCTTATCTCTCATCTCTCATTTCTCATTTCTCATCTCTCATCTCTCATTTCTTACCTCTCACCTATCCATCTACCCACCTACCTCCCATCTATTTTCCACCTACCCACCTACCTCCCATCTACCCACCCTCCCCCTTTCCCCTTTCCCACCTCCCACCTCCCACCTTATCTCTCATTTACCCACCCACCTCCCATCTCATCTAACTCATCTCATCTCACCTCAAAAAAAAAAAGACAAAGAAGAATACATCTCCACTCCTTTTCCCTTCCTTCATATTCATTTCCCTTCCTTCATATTCCCTTCCTTCCTTCATATTCCCTTCCTTCATATCCACTCCTTTTCCCTTCATATCCACTCCTTTTCCCTTCCTTTTCCCTTCCTTTTCCCTTCCTTCACATTCCCTTCCTTCCTTCCTTCCTTCATTTAATTTTCCTTCATTTCTTTCATATAACTGCATCCATCTATTAAAAATTAAAGATCTAGATCACATAGAAACCGAATAGTGCAAGTGCAAATGCAACCTAGAAGTTATATGACGTATTTGTGATATGAATTAACTATAGAACTAGGTAGGTAGGATTGAACCCTTGTATGCTATGTAAGCTTAAGCTCAAGGAAAGGGCGCTAGACCGGACCGTATGAAGCCTACGGGCCGCTTCGCGCTTCGCCGTCCGTACGGCTCATACGGCTCTGGCGACTCTCAACAGCATCTATGTATGATATGATAGTTAATTTACCCCCCCTCTCCCCCCTCCCCCATCCCTTCCTCCCTTCCTCCCTCCACCCTCATTCCTTCCTCCCTCCATCCATCAACCAAATTTAATCCTCATAAGCATCACCATATTCCCACATACCCTGACGATTCTGTCTCGCCAGAGTTTGGCTTTGAGTCAACGACCTAATAACATCCGCGAATCCCTTTTCCCACCCCTTCAACTTAGTGGGAACCATGCTGAGTCCCGCCGCGACAACATCATTATTGATACTATCGGCCAAATTCTGGCTCTTGGCATCGAACAACGTGACATAGAGAGTTCCATCGGGTGCCGTATAATCCACATTGGCGACCAGTTCTCGACCAGCCGTGTGGTGAGTGATAAAGTCAATGGCTTCATCTAGGTAATCCTTGTTGGTAGGGAATTGAAGAAGAGTCAAGACGGCATCAACTGCTTGTGCTCTAAGTTTCTGAGTCGAGAATTGTGGTTGTGAAAGTGGTCGGAGACGTGCCCAAGGGATCTTCTCACTGTTACCATAATCAATGTAAACAACTTCTGCTTCCTGAGCAGTACGATCATTGGAGCGTATGCGGGCACGGTACCATTGACCATCTTCGGTAAACTTGGCTGCAACGTAATCTCCAGCCTTAGGTGGACCAGGAAGACCAGCTGAGTTAGATGGGTTGATGTGGAAGGACTTAAATTGAGTCATCAAAGTCTCCAGAGCCGAAGTACCAGTACCGATGATTTGAAGTTTTAACTTTCCATCCTCATTAATGTTGGTAACAAAAACATCTCGGTAATCCTTTTCTCTCTTGATTGGAGCAATATCATCGGTAATCTTGGAAGGCTCAGACTCTTCTTCTTCCTCGTCTAGCGATGGATCCCAATCTGCCCAGATACCCTTTCGAGCATCCTTTGCACGCTTCTCAGCTGCTAACAATTCCTTGGAATTTCCAGATTGTTCAGCTGAGTGTTGATGAACAGTTGCGTAACCTTCCTCAACTAAGATTTTACCAAAGCTCTCCTTGTTGATATAAAGTTCACCAATGAAACCACCAACTTTATCGGTGTTATATACATCAATCTCAACATCACGTTGTGATAGTCTTCGTGTGGCAAGATCGTGTGCTTCTTTACCAAATGGTTCGCTCTTCTCACTTGCATTTCTAGCAGATTTAGGAGCTCGGATGCCAGCAAGAACAAAGTTAAGTTTAATGCCTTCACGAGGGACGAGTACAACAAATCGACCACCTCCTTTGACAAAATCGACAATGGCTGGAACTTTCTTTTGTCTCTGTAATGTTCCGACATGTAGCTTAGCCTTTTGAACAGTCTCGGATGCATCGAGATATTGCTTTGCCTTGGAAGCCTTTCCAGACCAAATTCCTTTCTTCTCTTCCTTAGCTTTCTCTTGTGCAGCCAAAAGATCATCATAGTTAGGGGCTCGGTCTGTATCATCTCTGCGATGACGGATGACCGAGGCCCAACCTTCTTGAACTAATTGAAGACCGACATTCTTGTCATTGAAGGTAACGGTGGCAACTTCCTTGGCGTCATAATCTTCAGTGCCCGGTCTTGATCCATCAATGCTAATTCGGACATGCTTTCCAATGAGGCGTTTTCGAAGGAATTCCTTGGCTTCATCTCTGAAAGGCGATTCAGCTGGTTCGGTAGGTCTAGGTCCACGGATGCTACTGATATTTATACGCTTCTCAACGCCTGCTTTGTTCTGAACGTAAATCTGATCGGCGCTGAAAATCTTGGTAACTGTTGCCTCAAGACTTCCACCCGAACCATTGTTCTTCGCAACGTGATCCTTGAACAAACCGAGCTTGGCGTGTTGTGCTTTTTTCTCAGCCTCGCGTAACGCGGCCATATCTGCGCCGAGAAGGGTAGAATGGAAATCGGTACATCGTGCAAGTCCAGCTTCGAGGATGAATTTAGCAATAGTTCCCTTGGGATGTATGACTGAAGCGATGAGCTGATTTTGAGGGCTGAGTCCAAGAATATGTAATTTGACATTTCTTTGCAATAGTCGTTCCTCTACAAAATGTCGTGCTTCATTTCCGAAAGGTTCCGCAGGGGCAGTTTGTCCATTTGATGGGTTGACCCTCTCAGTAGCTGGTGCGCGAATACCAGCAACCAAAGTCATAACTAGGTATTGTCAGTATTTTGTTTTCCCCCATGGATTTGGCTAACCGACCTTGGATATGCTTTGTAGGAGAAACAATCAAACGCACAAGCATTCGATCTCCACTCAACACACGTTCAACCAAACCATCAACTGTCTTTCCCTTCCATGTATCCAAGAAGGTTTGTGAGTTGCCCATGTCATGCTGAATCTCAATACGTCCATCATCGCTTTGCCATAGACCCTTGTCTTCGCTGCGTGCGGTAGCTTCGTATAAACGTAATGCATCCAATTGTTGGAGAGCCAATTCCGAGTCTTCTTTTCGACCGGCATCTTCTCTCAATTTGATCCAACCTTCCTTTATCATTTCTTCGGGTAGTTTGGTGCCATCGTTGAGGAAAACAAGTCCGTATTCGCGCTTTGTATTTGGGATTTGATACAGTACTTGGAACTGTACAATCTTGCCCACTACTAATTTTCGCAAGGCATCGCGAGACTGAAATGCAAAAGGTTCATCGCCCTCCTTTCGCAGATGTGGTGAAGTGCAATAAGCTAAGGACAAAATGCGCTCGCGATCAGGGTTCTCGATGGAGGTAAGGACAAGACTGTCGCCGCTCAAGACGGATTTAACTTTGGCTTGGTTGAGAACCATTTTGCTATAATCGGATGGGGGAACGTTGGCAAGTCGTTTCTTTCCAAGTGGTGGAATTCGAGGACTAGGAAATGGTTCAGGTAAGTTAGCAGGTTCTTGAGAAATCTTTAAAGTCGTTGAGTTGCTAGAAGATTTGCGGTCACTAGGACTGCCTGCCGCAGAGCCAATTTTGAATGTTTTAACACCCATTTTGAATAAAATTAGAGATCCAACAAGGTTGTAATTGTAGTTGTAATTGTAGTTGCCCCGTCTTGTATCGAATTGAATTTGACCAAATAAGACTCGTCTCTGGGATTTTAAGTTGTAGATCGTAGGGAGAAGGAAGTCAAGGTTTGGTGGTATGCAGATTATCTTTCGTAAGGATTATACAGCAGAATATTGTCGTTCATGTGCGTAAGAGGGTAAAAGGGTAGAAGCGTAGAAGTGTGCAGAGGAAGTGTAGGAATAAATATGGATGTGATGTGATGTGATGTACTGTAACTGTAACTGTACGGTATGAGATGTAGCTTGGAGAGAAATGAATTGAATCTCAACTCAAAGGAGGATGTGCGAATGAGAAATAAACTTTCAAGATCGGAGTGGTGTGGTGATGGTGGTATTGTAAAGGTGAAGGTGAAGGTGTAATTGAACTTGAGCTTTCTTGTGTAGGAGGTTGTGGTTGATTGTCCAAATCGAATTGAATTGTCGAATGAATTGTCGAATGAATTCAATATGATGAAATTGACAATTGGAAATTCAAGCTAGGTAGCCGGAGTTTCTTGAATGACCATTGACAATTCCTCCGTCAATTCATTTCCTTTCATTTCATCTCATCCAATGGATCTAATCCCAATTTCCTTTTTTCTCAATTTGCCCATTCATAGGAAGCCGGAGCCCAACCTTCTCGACTTCTTCCCTTTAGGTGGTGTATAATACGGATTGCGGCAGGCAGTTCATTCTTGTATACAGTCCCTTCACTGACTTACCTTTACATAGGTAGGTATGCAGTGAGGGGAAGGAGAAGGGGAAAGGGAAGGAGAAAGGGAAAGGGAGAATATTGTACAACTTACATATAAAAACTCCAAATAAATTGCAATAAATCTTGAAGGTTCCTCGAGCAATATGTAGAATATCCCAATACAATACAAGGCAAGACAAGACAAGACAATACAACAATTGTATCTACCTAGGGCTGTCTGTTTCAATCCGAGAAATTTGAACAATCGTTTTGGATTCGGAAGGCTTTCAAGATACTGTAGATGGATATGTGAAGCTGGAGATGATGGGTAACTTAAAAGTGGAAAGTGGTAAGTGGTCAAGTGTTCTCTTTTTGAAGCTTCAACCGGCTGGGTTATGAATAGACAACGAACATCATCCTGACACAGACACATTTGATGAGGCTACATATATAATTTCCAATTTCCAATAATATTTCCAATTTCCATTACTACTAAGCTACCTACTGTAAGGTCCACGGGTCCACGGGTCCCATTGAACCATCATCCATCATCTATCATTGGTTGATGAAGCGAGGAATCGAATCGAATCAAGATGGAGCTCGAATCCTTGTTCACACCTAACGTGGTAATCATTTGAAATAATGGAAGCTCCAGCTGTTCGGAAGCTCATGATTTATAATTTATAAATGATGAGAATCTGCCTGAACCATCAATGGTATTTGTGTGATGAATCTGTAGCTATGAATAGAAAATATATTTTAAAGAAGTATATCAACTAAATATATATATATAGCTTGATATAACATAACACAACTCTAGTAAATACATTCATTCATCTTTGCTCAAAGACCTGGAGCTTATACTTTTTGGAGGAGGGGACGGAACATTAGCTAAGGTAGGTAGCTCTGAGAAATCAAGAAACCACTTTCAAAACGATGCAATATTTAAAGTACCGGAGAGAGTGGAGTTTCGGTTCTCTTCTCAGGAGTAAGCTTCGATATCTTTGCTCAAGGGCTGCCAATACCTCGAGAGTCAATACATATTCAATCATCAACCAAGCATTCAATATATTATTATATTCACAGTTTAGAGAAATCTAGCTGGAGATTTTCAATTTGATTCAAATAGGTATGCAGAAGTCATAAGATTACATTGGGCAGAATTAATGGTATAAGACGATTGCTTTTTTTTTTTGCTGGAACCGAACACAACGGACAAACTTAACTATCCTGTCTGCCAATACCCCTTTTCCATTTTCATCATATCATATCGTTTCGTTTCGTGTGCTACGTCATTTATGCAGCAATACCAATGACACCTATATGAAACATTAGTAATATGTCAATAGCTGCACCTTCAATCAAACATACCGCAAGCTGGTCTGGTTCCGGCGTTACCGGTCTTCTTAGATTCTTCATTGCCTCCCTTGCCGAGATCATCAGTTCCGGAGTGGACAACAACGGTACGCTGAAGTAGTAGTCAGTATCTGTATGTTGGTGATTTGCTAAAGCACCTACTCCGATAACACTCAATGGACCAATCAACTTAATTTGACTGTCCTCAACGGAGCCAGTGGCATTTCCTTGGCCATCAGTCTTGAAGTTTCCAAGGTCACCTACATGGCGCACCTCATCGGTAGGAGCACCGTGGGTCTGACCGTGTGGGTTGACTAAAGTATTGAATCAGCCTTGTGTGTCCCAGCATATGTATATCTATTCAGAATTTGGATCGTACAATGAGGACCAGCGGATGTGCAACCGTTGGTGTTGTCACCGAATTGATGAACGTGCATGCCACGCTCAGCATTGGCATCGTTTCCAGTGATGTTCCATGTGATGATAGTTGGGGCAGATTCGGAGGCTTGCTCGAAGGTAACGGTACCGGTGATCTTGGAGTCGCCTCGGACGGTAGCAACTAGAATCGAGGAAAGACCAGGATTAGCACATCCATTCATTCATAATGCTGTGAAACAATGAGAGATGAGAAGAATAGGTCATGTATTTTATCCGGATATAAAATGACCATGTAAATATGTAGATTAGATGCTTGATTGGAGATAGTGTGCCCATCAGGGTATCCCGATTCCCATTCTCAATGGAAATATGCTCAAAAGCCCTCTAGTTGACCCCGCCATTGGCTACAAAGATCAAATATGTGGGGTAATAGGGGCAAAGGGTTGATAGATCTGATATAAAACTCACCTGCTTTAACCATTTTGATGGACTATTGTGGAATTCCTGGATTTGAAGGCGTTTGAAGACTTGAAGATAGCTGTTGTGTTGTGGTTGTTGTGGTTATTGTTGTTTGTTGTTTGTAAGAGATGATAGAATGGGAGAGAAAGAGGGAAAGAGGGGTGGAATTGCTTGAAGCTTTGAACATTCCAAAGAAAGTGGGGTTTTTTTTGGATTCTGGAAGCGTGAATCCATCCGTATGCATGATTATAAATTCAATGATCCACGAAATGGACAATCCAATGAATGATGTTAAGGTCCGAATATACCGGGCGAATCAAACAGCGGTGGAAATGTTGAAATTTTCAAATCGAAAAATCACGTGGTCATTTATTCAATTCTCAAGCTGGAGATCTACTCAGGAGTCAGGAGTCAGGAGTACCTATACCTAGATAGATATGTCTGGTATAGGTACCTACCTACGTATGTATTTTATTGTTGATCATTTCGTCATTTTGAATAGTTTTAGAATTTTTTACCATTTTTAGCATTAATTCTCCTCCTCTTATTATTAGAGTTGAGGCTATTTATTAGAGTCGAGGCTCTATATTAGAGTAGTGGTGGCCGACACTGTACTTTTATAGTACCCGTTACCTAGTACCCGTTACCTGTTACCTGTTACCCGTTACCTGTTACCTGTTACCCGTTACCCATTACCCGTTACCCGCTACCCGTAGTACCTAGGTGTCACCCGCATTTTTATCAAGGCTGCGGAAACAAGTTCCCTCTCCTCTGAAAAGAAAGGCTTGGAAAATGAGCTACCCACAGACATCTGACTAGCTATGCGTTGGCTTGCGTATTATTTTTGAACCAGTCTTCTCAAAATTCCCGATGTGACACGTATTCCATAAATTGAATGGATAAACGACATATGTACAGTAGTCACATAGGGTATGTATCTCCGATGTCTCAATGGAATTCAATTGAGATTCTAGGAGACCAGAAAAGAGAATACCTGTACCGTACGCGTCCTTACATATGGATGATATCTGACTACCTAGGTCCCTAGTAGGTATGCTCTATGAATAATGCCCAGGTGATATGTGATCTCTTCTCTGCCCTCGTCTGGTCTGGTGTTGCTAACTTTAGCCTTTCTCTTTCAAGTTTCATCGCATGGGATCCACGTGGAATTCAAATCTAGTGAATTCGGGGGAGACTGGAACTACTGTACTCGAAACCAGACCCCTTAAACTGTCAAAATCTCTAGATCTACCGACTACTGAATGGATGGTACAAGATTGACCTCAAGTAGTAGAACGAGATAGGCATAGGTAACTCTAGACCTCAAATAGGGACCTGATCACATTTTTGATAATAACCTTACTTCGACATCATCAACATCATCAACATCAATCAAAGGTAATACTACCTACTAGGTCATATGTGCTGTATGTGCCCTCGTCTTGCATTTATAGTACTCCAGCTGTACGCAATAATGCTACCTAAGCCACAGCCTTACCGTGAGGCTTAACTTTAAATTCTCTTTTTTTTGTCATGCCGTGTAATGAGTGTGGCGAGGCTTTTGAATGCAGGTGACATTTGATAGAATAAAAATCTTTGAAGATATTAATTGATCTATTCGTCTCCTATAAACCTAGGTATACACAGAGTACCTACTTCAGCTGTATTCAATATTAGATAGAGGATTATTAGAATTGGCTGGATATCAACCCATTCAAAGCTAATGTAGTACTCCTTATGTACAGTAGTCTTACAATTGTAATCTTAGAATGATTTAGATGTAATTACCATGCTATCTTTTTAAAGTGGTGATCGATTAAACCAATTAACATTAAAGGGCTTGCGACGCCATTCAGCTCCAGAACCTCTCTCCAAAGATTAAAAAAAAGGCATATACGAGTTTACAACCTTTGAATAAGAGAAGATCATATAATAAATCTTCCTACTTGACTCACTTACTTATTACTCACTTATTCACTCGCATACTCACTTATTCACTCACATCCTCACTCAGTCACTCTCTCATTTATTTAGCCACTACCAACATCATATCACAACAATAATAAGTCTCACGAGCCTGACTATCATAAGCATTCCCCAGCAGGCATTGAGGAAAACCAAGACTCTTGTACCCAGTCGAGGTTGCTTGCATTTATACGGGAACTCCGAAAATCCGTATCGAAATCTCCCACATTGTCGCAAAATCTGGGCAATTAAGCATTTTTTACACGACACCGCGCATAAGCTTGATATTGAGACGACGACTTACCTGACGCTGATTATTTGGGAAATTCGAGGGTCACTGAGGCACCATTAAAATCAACCGACCAGCTATCCTCTCCCTGAACACAACATTCTGATTGCGCAGAGCAGACCAAATGCTCGTGAAACCCAATATACAACCACGATAAACTGGCTGGCCGATTCGCAGATTACCAAAATTCCTTGCTGTACATACAGGTCGATTCGAAACTCGAGCCTCTGCGCAGATTTGTATTTTCGTAACTATGTCCTTTCATGCGAATGGTGGGCGACGCTACGGACATGTACCTCCAGCACAATATAGTGCACCAACTGGCCAACCTTCAAATAACTCGGGTCAAGGCTTGCAGAGGCAGTCTAGTTTTGACAATGGAGATGATGCTGCGTTTTTCGACTCGAGTAATAGCGGATACCAACCTGCCCCTCCATCATCGGGGAGGGTTTCAATGCCATCGGAGGAATTATACATGTCAAATAACTCAATGAGCCCACAATCGCCTGGCAGATCATCATTTGGAGCACCCAGTCCAGCTTTGTCGGGATACCAACATCAATACCAACCTCTGAACGGACCTCAATCCCCCTCACTTCCCCCACAGCCAGCATATAACCCTCAAAATTTTGCCAGGTCCCAATCTCACTCGCAGCCATCCCAATATCGTCCCCATCCCTCGTATAGCCCGAGTCTTTCTAGTCAGCATCAATACTCGAATTCCACATCCTCCAGTCATCAACCATATAATCCTGCAGCTTATCAACCATCGCAATATCCCACACGCGCGTCATCTACTGCTTCTGCTTACAACAACTACAATAACTCGTATGCGCCGACTCCTACCTCTACATCAGCCTCTACATCAGGATCCTACTGGCAACAGGATTCCCAGCAATATGGATCATCATCCCCTCCAGCTCGCGCAAGTGCCATATATGAGAGTTACATGGATTCACCGCCTTTGAGAAGTCCAAGTTATGCTCCTCACTCGGCCCCTTTACCTCTGCCCCCGAGGCAAGCATCGCATAATCCCCCACCTTCCACAGCGCCATATCCCGTCAATGACGCTTTTGGAGAAGAGGATTACAGAAGGAATATACAAATGCCCGCCTACCCGAGTTACGCCGGTGGTGTACTTCTAGAAAATTCAACTGACTCTCTACCTCAAGATACCCCTCCCATACCTCCACCCAAACGTTCTTCGACAAACTCTTCAACGGCTCCCGTGATACCTATGCCCGCGTCTCCTGGAACTACACTACAAAGGCACCCAACGCAAAGACCCTTGCCGAGTGCGCCAATAGAACAAAGTACGGGTGATGAAGATGACTGGGGTCTAGGAATACAAGGTAAGACAGATGAAGAACTTGCCCAAGAACAAATCTTTGCGGATATTGGAGATGCCCTTGGAACTTCCCACCGGAATGGAGACCTTCTGGATGGTGAACTACATCGATATGATTCAAGAGCAACTACTATTCATTCTGGTGCTGGCGTTGACCGTTTTCCATCTACAGCTTCTACACTACATACGGAAGGGACTTCTTACGATGATTACGAAGATGACGAAAGTGATTTGGAAGCGGCTGCGGGTCTCGAAGCTATGCGCATTGCCGAAGAACAAGAATCCCAAGGGCTAGGTTCAGGGGGTTTAAGTTTTGGTGGAACATACGAAGGACATCTATCTTATTACGAGGGACAATCATCATATCAAAATCGGACGGCTCATGAGGAAAGCAGTGATAGCGACTACAAACATATGGACTTGGGCCTTGCTGGCGGTGGCTACGACGCACACATGTCCTATGGTGATGATATTATGGGGAAGAGTACAGAGCATAGCAGTGAGATGGAAGATCAGAGTCGGCCATTACCGACACCACACCAACTGAGTCGTTCTGACAGCCGTGCTCAGAGAGGTGGTTTGGGCGGAATGGCCGACTATTCTATGCCAGGCGAAGGTCATCCCTTCCGTGCTTTTGAGGAAGCTAGGGTTGATAATTACGGCACTGGTGGCCTAGAAAGACCAACTTCGCATGCTCACCGGCTGAGCTTTGACGAAGGAGATGAACAATCGATTCAGTCTCGAATTTTAGATTCACGGCAAAGTGGTAGGTCTGGAAGTGATAGTCCCACGCGAGATGAAATGCCCGATATGTTCTACCATCCAGGAATGACCCCTGGATCTTACCAACGGCCTCTCCCAGCAGTGCCTCCAATGTCTGAAAACAGGACGCCTCAGTTACAACCAGCTGGCTCTTACCGCAACTCTCATGGTTATTCGCACTCTCATTCTTCAAGTATCGACAGTGTGAGACCTTACCCTCCTAGTGGACCAGATGCATATCCACAAAGCACACTTCAACCTGCTCTCCAATATGTTCCAAGATCATCATCTCTCCACAGTCATAGCAGTACTGCACAAACCATACCTCCGGTTCGATCAAAAACAGATGCGGAAGAACGTCAAGCCAGAGCAAAAGGGAATAGGCAGTCTATGCTACGTTCTGGCGCAGGATTAGATGGCTATGATGCATCCACTCCGCAGTCACTGGTAGCTCTTGATCTACCCGCTTTACCAGCCGGCCGTCGTAAGAAGTTTTCACCAGGAAGGTTATCGACAGCCGATTTCCGAAGGTGTTCAGAACCATGGGCTTTGAGCGGAGTCGCGGCTTGGATAAGAGAAATGGCTGGCGGAGAAACAGGAGAAGGTGAATCTGACCTCCGAGTAAAGATCATCGAAGACGGTCTTATAGCACTATTTACTCATATGGTACCAACTATGAACACGGCCGATGCGGAGACACTGAGCGAAAGGGTTGTAAAATCGATGTTCGATGCCGGAATTCTGGTTAATGATGAAGAATGGGTCAAGTTCGGGCAAGGTGAAGTATCCGGCGTTTTATGGCAATTGACAGGATCAGGTTGCTATGCACCCAAGGTTCACGAACATGAGATAGAAGGCCGATGTTACTCGCATCATTGTACTCGCACACTGAAGAAGATTAACCTCCAAGCTCAAACCTTAGAACCATCGAAAAAATCCGAGGATTGGATGACTTTCTTCAAACTAGCCAAAGAAATGCTTGAGGGTGTAAACAAGAAAGAGATCGAGAGACAGAATATCCTTCACGAGATAGTCATGTCGGAAGATATCTATATGGACCAGATCAATGTGTTGCGCATACTATATCGAGACGATCTTTCCACATGGCAACCTCCCATCATTGCGAAAACGAAGATTAGCAAGTTCGTTTTTTCGGTTTTCGGGAAAGTGGAAGCCATTAAAGATGTCAATGAAAACCATCTTCTTGCACAATTGAAGTACAGACAAAAAGAGCAGGGACCCTGGGTGACGGGCTTTAGCGACATTTTCAGAGAATGGATAAGGAAGGCCAAGTCCGCATATATTGAGTATGCTGCTGGGTTCCCATACGCCACATATCTTGTCCGAAGAGAAGCAGACAGGAATCTTCTCTTCCGTCAATTTCTAGACCAAGCTCGAGATAATAAACTTTCCGGTCGTCTGGATTGGAACACATACTTAAAGGCACCCATCACAAGATTGCAGCGCTACGGTCTTCTCCTTGCAACTGTTCTGAAAAACATGACTAAGGATAGCGATGAGAAGACAACTCTTGCTCTCGCCATTGAAGAGATCAAGGCAGTCACATTAGAGTGTGATGCTAAGGTTGAGGAACAAGGTAGGAAGGTCGACATGATTGAGCTACAGTCGAAGCTGTATCTTCGTCCTGGCATGGAGCGTGTCGAGCTCAATTTGGATCATCTAGGCCGTGAACTCCTTCACAGAGGAGATTTACAGCGTGCTGGTAACAACCGATTCACCTGGCTAGAAACTCATGCCATCCTATTCGACCATTACTTTGTTTTAGCCAAAAGTGTCATTCAACGAGATCTCAATGGTGCAAGGAAAAAAGAAATTTATGATGTGTCAAAACTTGTAAGTCTACACGAAATCTTAATCATATAGCATCGCTGACCTTGTTGTAGCCGATTCCCATGCAGCTTTTAGTTCTTGAAAGCTGCGACGATGACCCAGTGCAGAAATCTGCTGTAAAGGGTATTGGAGCTGTCACAACAACCGTCGCCAAACCTGCCCCTGCAAATGCTGCTGAAGCAAGGTTAAATCGCACTGCCACTAATAATACTGGACTTGAGCGAATGCAAACATTGGAGCACACAACCACTAACAACTCGGTCTCAACCACAGCTTCCGTAACACGACTCAATACCCCTAATTTGAACGACAACGATGCAAAGGTAATGTATCCATTTCGTATTAAACATTTGGGTAAAGCCGAAGTTTATACACTTTATGCTCCATCAGCTTCAAGCCGAGACAAGTGGTGCGATAAAATCATTGAAGCAAAGACACGTTACTCAGCGGCTCTTTTTGCGCAAAATGCGGAGCCTTTCCGTCTCAAGGTTATGGCTGACAGTGCCTTTACATATGATAACTCGATGATTTATCAACAAAGAGCTCCTATACCTATTTCTGGTACACCACTAGATAGATCCGTCAGGGAGATGGAACATAACTATGGATTAAAACCCCGACCGGCCCCGGTATGCAGAGCTCAAGTAAACTGTGCCGTATCGTTCACATCATATGGGACACATTTGATTGCAATTGGAACAGATTATGGGGTTTATGTCTCTGAAGCATCGAATCCTCGAGGGTGGGGGAGAGTAAGTAAAGTCTTATTTCTGATTTCAACAAACATCAAGCTAATGATAGTAGGCAATTCAAATGCCCAGGGTTACACAAATCGCCGTCCTTGAAGAGTTCTCACTATTCCTCATAATTGCCGACAGATCTCTAATTGCATATCATCTTGACGTAATCGTTCCCGAAGCCAACCTTCCTGGTTCCAGCAACACAGACTCCTCTCGTCGAGCACCTCAGAAGCTCTCCGGCAATCGCGACGTGTCATTCTTCGCCACAGCTCGTATGAAAGAGAGAACTTTAGTGTTCTACAAGAAAAAAGAGAGTCTCCATTCTGTTTTCAAAGTCCTAGAACCAGTCGTCCAAAAGTCATCGGAGAAAAAGTCTCGTCTATTCGGTAAACGCTTTGGTGGAAACACTGAATTTTTCCGTGAATTCGACGAATTCTATATCCCAACCGAATGCTTCACCATCAATCTCTTCCAATCCTACATCGCCATCTCCACCCAGAAAGGTTTCGAACTCTTAACCCTCGACAAAAAGGTCCCAATGAGTATCCCGGATACCAAAAATCAAAATATAGCATCCATCGCCGCGCGACTCCAGGGTCAAAGACCCCTAGGCATGTTCCGACTCTCCGATGCCGAATTTCTTCTCTGCTATGCAGAATGCGGTGTCTACGTGGATAAACACGGCGAGGTATCTCGATCCGTCATCATGGAATTCGTCGGCAGAGCCAAAACGGCGGCGATGTATGGTGCCTACTTGGTCCTCTTCGATAGCGATTTTGTGGAAGTCAGGAACGCGGAGAACGGGAGATTGCGACAGGTTATTGCGGGTAGCGATGTCAGATGCTTGGATGCAGGCACCAATCCTCAGGGGGGCCGGGGCCAATTCTATGTCGTCGATGAGTCCCATGGGGATGCAGAGTGGGGCGTTGAGTCGGACGTTGAAATTGGCCATGGCGCATCCGGAAATCGCGGGGAATCAGATTGTCCTGGAGATGGTGCTTAATGAGGGGCATTTGGAGTAGGGGGGTGGGATGGCACGGGATGGGATGGGATGGGATGGGATGGGATGAGATGAGATGGGATGGGATGGGAAAGGAATGAAAGGAAGGGTGTGTAGGGTCTAGGCTCGAGCGTGTAGGGTCGAAGGTGGAAATAATAAGAAAAGTAATCTTGATTTGATGAATGATTGAATGAATAGATGTGCGAGCGAGCGGGCGGGCGGGCAAGCGAATCTCTCTCTCTCTTTGACTTTTTCTTTTTCTTTGACTTTGACTTTGAGTTTTCTTTTCCCCCTGGACTATATATATATATAGGAGATGGATGGGATGGAATGGAATGGAATGGAAAATGTGTGTGTATGTATGTGTATGGTTTTTTGTCCCCTGTTTAACTTGGTTGTTTATCTTTTATTTTTTTATTTTTTAAGTTTAAGTTGTTTATTTTTTAAGTTGTTTTATGTATATATCGTGTATATATTATGTTATATTATACCTACTATACTATATCTACTATATTATCTACCTCGTAGTAATTATATACCTAGGTAGATATTTAATTATAGTTGCTGGATTATTGATTGGTTGATTTTGATTTGTGAAGATTGATTGTAAAGATGAATGGATGGATAGATGGATGGATAGATAGATGTAAAAGATTGATTGTGAAGATGAATGGATGGATGGATAGATGGATGGATGAATGGATGAATGGATGAATGGATGAATGAATGGATGGATGGATGAATGGAAAGATTAATTGTGAAGATAGTGAAGATTGTGAAGATTGATTGTAAAGATGAATGGATGGATGGATGAATAGATATAGGTAGGTATGTAGGTAGATATATATATGGTATAGATAGTGATAGGGTTTGAGGGTAAATATTGGTGTTGGATGTGATAAGGGGGTTTGAGTTTGAGGATGAATAGATTGATAGATGGGTTTGATATGGAATTCTGGAGATTGGTGGGGAGGAGAGATTTTTTATGGGGGTTTGTTTTGATGAGGGGGAAGGGGGAGGTGGGAGGGGTGGGTGGATGGATAGACGATGGATGATGGATAGGGATTGATGAGAGGTTCTGAGGGTAGATGGGGAGGAGAGGAGAAATAGAGAGGAGGGGAAGGGGGGTAGGATAGGTTTGATTTCATTTGGTGTTGGATTGGGGTGCGTCGTGTTATGTCAAAAAAGAAGAAATAATCGAAAATCGAAAATTGAAATTGATATCAATCTACGCATCTACCAATCACCAATCACCTATCTACCAATCTAAGGGAAGGGAAAGGAAGAATGAGAAAAAGTAATTAAAAATTGAAAATTGAGATTAATATTCACGGATTTAGGTGTATATCTATATAGAGAGAGGGCTGAGGTAAGATGGGCGGGCAGCTGGGCGGATGGATTTCTTTATTATGCATAGACTTGGTATACTGTACGTACTAATAAATATTATTTGGAGAATATGGAAGAGATAGAGGGTGTAGAATTCATGGTTTGGTTATTCATATAAATTCCGATATAATTCTATTCAAGTTGACGATCAATTGGAAAATGAATGCGTGGCTCGGTTAAAATGCGCGGTTTGAAACTAAACTACTGTAGTGAACCGACGGTTCCCCCTTTATAATCCAGGACCCTGCGCTATACCCCAAAAGTGGTGTCTCAAAAATCCGATCCTCTATGGGAGATAGTATTAGCGATGTCGTAACTAACATTTGGAAATCCTTAACAGTTTCATGCGATAATTTCAAATATTTAGTGATTATGATTGTTCAACTTGCTTTTAGAATTCAAACTAACTTCGTGCAACATTATTTCAAACATTTCATTCTGCTCGTCCAAATCTCGTTAGAATCAAAACAATCCGCACGCACTTCCATATTCAAGTAAAGATTCCTTGACTGCGTAGAATAAAAGAAGTTAAAGAACCCATAACTGCGTATAATAAAAGAAATATAAGATCCAGCTATTCCCAGTCCAGTGAGATAACCTCTATGCACTTACTCCGAGGCTCTCCAGATCACGTGTATTGTTAGGAGTACCAAGGAGCCTTCTTGTACGAGTACCAATGAATCTTCTTGTTCTTGCTAGGAAACCCTTGGCACTCTGATTTGATGGCTCAATTGTACCATCCCCAGCCTGTGAATAATTATTCTGTGAGGTTGATGGCTCGATTATCACCTCCCCAGCCCGTGAGTCGTTGTTCTGTGAGGTTGGTTGCTCGATTGTCCCATCCCCAGCTTGTGAATAATCATTCTGCAAGGTTGATGGCCCGATTATCACCTCCCCAGCCCGTAAATAATCATTCTGGAAAATTGATAGCTCAATTATTCTATCCACAGTCTGTAAATTGTTGTTCTGTAAGATTGGTTGCTCGATTGTCCCATCCCCAGCTTGTGAATAATCATTCTGTGAGGTTGATGGCTCGATTATCACCTCCCCAGCCCGTGAGTTGTTGTTCTGTGAGGTTGGTTGCTCGATTGTCCCATCCCCAGCCTGTGAATCGTTCTGAAAAGTTGAAGAATTATTTCCATCAGGTGGTCCGCGTGTAGGTTGTTTTTCTCGTCCTTCAGTGCCATTTGTTTGAGTTGGATCCTTCTTGTTTGGGCCGGCTTTGGATATGCCAATGAACGTTTTGGAGAAGTGCTTGCTTGAATGTTCGTCCAGTGCGCTCTTGGTCACTGTAACAATGCCCCAAAGAAATTCTCTGATCTCTTTAAAGAAAGCAAATATAATTGTTGGAGCAGAGATGGCTGTTGTAACCCCAACTACTTATTGTTAGCTCATATTAGATACACTTAAAAAATCAAAATTTTGTCTCACAAATTATCGAAAATATGAAGCTGGGTGTATATATCAGGTTTCCGCCTTCGTGTGGAAACGATTTGATATTCAGCGCAAACAAAGATGCAAGGAACGACATTGGCAACTGGTGTTGATATTAGCAAGATTTGGGGAGTAAGAGTAGCTTTTGCTGAGAATATTCTCACAAATATTATGGTAATGATGGTGAAAACCATAATCGTTTTTCCTTGGTCAATTGTTACTTGCGTCTGCTCCCGTGTTGACTCGGTTTCGGAAAGGTTGGCTTCATTTTGTTCAAGACTCAGAACAGAATTAACCTGATGGACAATTAATATGTGAGATAGACGCTGACACGAAAATACATACTGATTCTTGGATTCTTTGTGCCAGTTTATCCATTTCGAGAACATTGTTTATTGCCAGACCCGGTCCTTTCCATCGCTCTGTTTCTTTGTGGCGTGGAAGGCCACTTTCTTCGACTGATTCATCAAAATCAGGGGGCACTTCAAAAACTTTTTCCCATACGGTCTTCTGCTGTGCAAGCAAATAATTCAGTATACTGAGTTCATCACGTATGTCTTTTACCTCGAGAAGTAGATCAGTGGCTTTGCTGATGGATTCGTACTCTTTCTCTTGATCTTCTGGCTTCGGGCTCGGCTGTTCTGAGGTATCATGATGGTAGTCTTGCCGTTTGACTTTGTCGTTTATCTTGTGCTTGAATTTCATAAACAATTTTATTTCTTCATTGGTCTACTCAGAGTCAGCCTTGAAGGTTACCAAACAAGGAATTGGAATTCAGGGTACCGCATTGTTGATAGAATTCGAAAAGATTTGGCGAACTGATAGCCTGTCGTATTTGTCACATGAGATATCGTATTTGTCACGTTTGCATAACAATGCAGGTTTATCGAAGATCTCAATGCAATAATCTGTGATATACTTGCACATTTCATCGACAGAAGATGGTGGTGGTTGGCCATTTCTTTTGCCTTTTGCCTTTTTCAAAGAATCGAAAATTCCTTCGAGGACAGGGTCTTCTTGATCATCAAGGCGACTTGTCGAACTGGTGATAATAGTCTCTATTATTAGATGTTAGATGTTAGATGTTAGATTCCAGAATCATAAAAATGGCTTAAAACATACTTTCATCAATGACCCATAACCAAAGATGATCGACTCTTAGAATGTCCCACGCTTTGGCCTCTGGCTTGCGCCCAGCGTACCGCGTAACGACCTGACTAGAATCGCGGTCATCTGTATTTGTCATAGAATGGTAATAGAACTGGTCCAAGGTTCGTGAACTATGCAATATCTTCGAGTTATTCGTGCTGGTACTCTCGCCGTTATCTTTATTGTCATTCCTATTCTGAATTTGATAGGCTTTGAACAGTTTATCAACCTTTTTACTTGGTTCTGTTGGTTCTGTAGGTTCTGACCCAGGCTTATAATACTTCGAAAAGGTCAGATAGGGCATCTTTTAGTGCGAGTCAGCTAACAAAACATCTAAAGGGGAGAGATGATATACGTATAGAGCAGTCCTCGAATAACAGTTAGAATCATCTCCTTGATTTTGATTTCCTACTTGGTTGTCTGGTAAAATTTTCTCTTTCTAGAAAATGCTTATATCAACAAATTATCCGGTACTATGTCAGAGATATAGATTGTACATACGGCACATGTAGCACTCATGTAGTTTAGCTCAGACCTGCTTCCGGGTAGTTCATGCCAACTTTGGTTCATGAATTCACGCAGAGAGCGGTACTCTTCCTTCGTTTTCTTCTTATCCTTGTATACCCTCATTGCCAGGTCCTGTAATCAAGTGTTAGTTTACGTCAAGAGATGCAAGCTTCAAATTCTTACCATCATCCATTCCATCTATAATTCTTCTTTAGCCTTCCTAGATCTCAAAAAAGGATACACAAATGACTTACGTTGTTTGCTGGGAGATGCACCCATCTTAATCGAAGATCTGCCTCCGAATATAACTCTTGTCTTGCAACCAGAGAATTTGACCCAATCTTCTTGAGATTTTCCCTTGCTTCTTCCATGATTTTTGCTGGTCCACTTGTACTGTGGCTAGCCTCAGATCCATCGGTTTCTGATGCCTTGGGTTTTTCGTAAATGGTGTCCCAGATTGTACGAGTTCTGCGAAGAAAGTCAATGCGTGTGCCTTCATCGTGGCGATAAAAGTCTACAATGGTCCCTTCAAATTCTTGGAGTAATTTTTTTGAAGGGCCATCAAAATCATCAGATGATTCCTTTGAACCAGCATCCAGTTCGGGGTATCGATATGGTTCATCAGACTCTGACCAGCCTTGCACAAGGGGTGGGTCATTTAGTATGTCTATGGTGAGTGAATAACTGGCCTCCTTCCCTGTTTGCTCTTGCTTCTGTCTTTCGGCCAACTTCAAGGCTCGCATGCGGTGTATGTCCATCTCTTCCCTCGATCCACTAACCAACAACCACCAAACAACTACATGGTCCCCAAAATATGCTGCCCACTCGAGAGCTTTCCAGTTTTCTGAGTCTTTCTTATCGTCATTGGCTACATTTTCGGCGTTTATATATTTTAATATCTCACAAGCAGCTTCATGATTTGATCCACGACATGCGTTCCAGACCAGCTTTATTCTCCAACGAAGTGTCAATTCTTCCGATTCCAAGCCAGTCCAATCCAGAGCCTCACAAAGAAAACTAATCTTTATTGTGTTCTCCTCTAGACTAGCTATGCGCAAGAGTTCTTCTTTCCGTTCCCATCCTTTCATGGCCCCTGAAAGGATGCGAACCACCCTTATATGATCGTCCACTCTATACCTAAAAGGGCATCTGGAAATTGCTATGTGTAATGGTGTCTGCCCGGACTTGTTTTGAAGGTCGATTTTAGCTTTTTTTGCAAGCAAATATTCCACTATATTATCATGCCCGTTTTGAGCTGCGTAGTGTAATGCTGTGTTCCCCCGCCTGTCTTGAAGGTCGACTTTTGCATTTTTTGCAAGTAAAAATTCCACTATATTACCATGCCCATTTTGAGCTGCCTGGGATAATACTGTATACCCATGAAAGTTTTTTTGGGCGTCGACTTTTTCATTGTTTTCAAGTAAGATTTCAACCATCGTGAGTTGGCCCCTGCGAACTGCCGTGTCAAGTGGCGCATGTTCAAATTCATCTTGAAAATTTACGCTCTCGGGATATTTTGAAATGATGGCGCGTGTCGCATGCGTCAATCCTGACTCCGCTGTGCAGAAAAGCGCCGTCCGTCCCAAGATGTCAACCGCTGAGAGATCAGCACCTTGCGCTAAAAGCTTCATGACTTCGGCTTCATCTTTGTTCTTTGCTGCATCTAGCAAGGCTTGGTTTAGCCTCGATTGGTCCATTGGTTGATCTTCGAGATCGGACTCCTCTCTTACTTCTGGGATTTTCTGCGAGTTTGATAGATCGGAATTCCGATGATCTACATATTCTTCGGGGTCTGCCTCAGTATCCTTTTCTGGGGTATTCTCCTTGCTCAAAAGAGCTGATAGATCATCGGTGCTCTCGACCTCATGTGAGATTGGCGCCACAGTCGGTTGATCAGCCATGTTTAACACGAACTTCAATTTTCTCGATAGATTGTAAATCGACCAAAAGATTCAGTTCTTCAATGGTTCCAGCGAAGCAACCCGACGAACTCCCAGCCAAAACTTTGGTGGTGAGAGAAGATGGAGGTGTTCATTGTGAACCTCACATTAACATTGGAGTTTTATCAGTAGCCATCACACACATGATGGCTATGCTATGCAAGTCGCTTTCCGAGTATTACAGAAAAGCTGATCAGTGATTGAGCCTGGCTGGGGATCTCCAGATTGCACCACATCAAAAATATCCTACCTCATCCTCTCTCGCCTCTCACAACAACTCCGCCACATCAAAGCTATCAGACCACATCCTCTCTGATTTTATGTGCTAGGATTGTCATAATCTGTAAGAACAAGAATAATGGATGTATGATACCGCGTCGCACTGCATTTCTTTAGTTGAATTTGATGTGAGTAAAAGTAAGGAACACGAAGCCTTGCCCTATCTCGTATTTAATCGGCGAATAAGGCTCCCAGGAGCCTCCGTTAGAAGGAGCTGCGCCTTCTTACGACTCGACGCGTATTACCCCAGGGCGAATGAATCGAAATCACTTAGGTAAAATTCTCAATAATGAGGGGTCGACGTAGCACCAACAACACCGAGTAACTGATATTCCTAGATATGTTGTACCAGCATCCAAAGGACCTAGCCCTCCAGAAGCAGGATCCATACGAGAAAGGAAAAGAGAAGAGAAGAGAAGAGGAATATGATACATTTCAAGTAAAAGATATATATGAAATCGGAAACGAAGATGCATTTCTCGTCATTGTCATCATATCTCCAAGCACCATCAACTTTCAATGTAATGAAAACTTGAACTGTCGTCAGAAGCGGATGATATTGTGTGTATTTACCTAGGTACGAAGTATCTATCAATGGAAAGAGAATCTGCATAGAGATGTGCGTGTTACTAGCGTATGAGCTAATGCACTAGCGTAGTTCAAGCATGTGTTTCTCACCGAGTAGCCCTTCCACACTCAGGAGGACCTTCTTTGAAAGCCTTCAAATTCCTATTGGTGTGAGCGGAGACAAAATCGAGATCTAGAATCAACGAGGTTCTTTTAGATTGAGTTGGATAACTTGGATTTATTGGTTGAATTTCACGCCAGTGGGCTAGAGAGTGGAAATATTTTCAGTTGATGGCGGTGTGGACGTTGATTTTCAAGCTCCTCTTGAGTGTGGAAGGGATAGGGCATTGAAGACATGTTTAGAGCTTTAAGGTAGTAAATATTACAGTATTTACTGTTTGAGGGCCCATCAATTGATTTAGAAATCCTTTTAATATTTCGTATAATTGAATTTACGGCAAATACCTGAAATAGCATCATTTTGAAATTTGATACCTCAAATAGCATAAGAATTTCTAATTTCAACCACAAATAGCATATGTAAGGGGGGGAAGGGGCAAAGTAGATAAGGGGGTAGGTGAAGAGAGGTAGGGTGAAAGAGAGGGGGAGGGGGGAAATAACCAAAATAGTATTATTTTGAATTTTGAAGAAGATGTTAAGAGTATGACTCTAACTAGAGTATGTGGGAAGCATAGGGTTGGATTCCTACGAGCGTAGCCGCACCCGTGCTGCGCACGGGCGCTAAGCTACTTATGTACAGAGGAACCGGAAGCGCTCCGCGCTTCAACAGAAGACGATGTTTCCAAAGTTGGCCACTTAACCAATTGTAACGTAGAAAAGAAACTCTGACACCTAATCAGGAGACAAGAAAAAGTTCGAATTGAATAGGAAGTTGAAAAGCGAGCCAGCCAAAAAAACAGAATGTGGTATGATCTATTGTATTGATATATAGAGTATCTTTTGTCTATCCCGTCCTATTTGCCATGTCATACATCTTATACATCAATCATCAAATAAAATCCTCCAAGCCAGAGCGGGGTATTCTCATCCATCCCACCATCCCACCAATCCCTACAGCACAAAATTAACCAACTTCCCCCTCCCCACAACTACTATTCTCCCGGCCTTAACATCCACCGTTCCATCCTCCCTCCCAAACCTAGCCCTTCCCTCTTCCGACTCCACTACCCTCTCAACAACCCACTTCTTCAACTCATCCCCCTGAATTCGCACTTCAGGAATTGGTATATCAATCGCAAACCTCAGTTTTCCGTTAACCTGCACCGCGCACTTTTGAGTCGACGGAGCCAACAAATCAAGCGTACCATCTGGATCTGGGAACGGAGTTTCAAAGATCGATTCTGTTTCCAGTTGAGACGTTCGCGCGTGCAAGAGATGCCAACATTCTTCTGAGAAAGCAGGGGTGATGGGCGCCATCATTTGGATTAATGTTTCAATGGCAGCTTTTTGAACAACGCCCATAAATGATTCCACCCATTTTGGAGATTCAAGACAACCATTACCGTTTAGGATTTTCTCCCTCAGAGTATCCCTGGTAGCCCGGTTTTCTTCTGTGGTTTCGATGATGAGATTGGTAAGAGTCATTAAGTCAGAGACTATCGTATTGAGCGAATGTGTTTTACTGTACGCTTCCGTAATACTTATGATAGTTTGTTGCACAGCTCGCCAGAGTTTGATGTCAGCTTGGATGTATTTAGTTGTGAGTTCCAGAAGTGCATTCCCGTCTGAATCTGGATTTGGCATCCCATGGTAAAGGCTTTTATCTTTCTCCAAAATATCTACCGCGAAAAGGAGACATTCTTTGGGAAATATATCATCGCCTTTCGTCTTCTGGAGTTGTTCTGTACTCGAACATACATATTCATGAAGACGTTTTAACCACCGGGTAATGCCTGATATCTTTTGCTCATTCCATTCAAGGACCTCAGTCACTGGTGCTTGGAAAAGCATATGCGCTCTTGTTGCATCGGCACCATATTTGACCATGCATATTGCTGGGTTGACACCATTATATTTTGATTTTGACATCTTTTCAAAACTGATGTTGGCCACTTCTCCTGATGCTTTAACAATCGGCTTCGATGGTGTGCTAAGGTCAACTTCATCAGGTTTCAAAAATCGTCCATTGGTAGGATCCAAATAAGTCTTTCCGTGTACCATGCCCTGACATAGAAGCCTTTTGAAGGGCTCCCCACGAATATTTGAGGTCGATCCTTCAGGCCAGAGTGAAGTTGTCGAGAGAAATTTTGATATAAAACGAGCATACAATAAATGCAAAATGGCATGTTCAACCCCTCCAATGTATATATCAACTGGGAGGATTGCATTGGCTGCTTGTGGAGAGAATGGTATCTTTGAATTCTTAGGATCAGCAAATCTCATAAAATACCAGCTAGAATCAACGAAGGTATCCATGGTATCAGTGTCTCTTTTAGCGTCCCCGCCACATTTGGGACATGATACATTAACCCAGTCCTGGGCATCATCAAGTGGGTTGCCAGCTTTACCTTTCAGCCAGTGACCCTTGATGGCAGGAAGCTTAACTGGAAGCTGATCTTTAGGAACCGGGACTGGTCCACAACTGCCACAATGAATTATTGGAATAGGGGTACCCCAATATCTTTGTCGACTAACTAGCCAGTCTCTGAGACGCCATGTCTCAGCAGCTGACCCAAGACCTTTACTTTGGAGCAGCTTTATGATACCTTTTGTTGCTTGAGCTGTTGTCTGTCCAGAAAACAATCCATTTTCTGACGAGAGGCGACCAGGATGTACAAAAGGTTGGTCTGTGGGAGTATCTTTGGAACCCCCGATGGGAACAATAACATATCTCGGTGGGGTCTCATCGTTGTTGTGCTTCCAGAATGCATGGTCTCGAGTATCATGCCCGGGAACTCCCATAACTGCTCCATCACCGTAATCACCTAGCACATATGGTGCAACATAAACGGGTAGAGGAGATTGAGAGGAATCCGGTGTAGATGTAAGAGATGATAGAGGGCTCATAGCACGAATAGTGGGAAGAAGGTAGCCAGCCTTGGAATCGGATGGGAGATCTGGTATTGTGTTCAAGAAATCTTGCAATTTTGCATCTTTTTTTGCAAGATCTTGAACAATAGGATGTGTTGCTGCAAGAGCAATATATTGAACTCCAAATATAGTATCTGGTCGGGTTGTGAAAACTTCAACAGACTGATGAGGACTTTCTTTGCCCGTTGATACGGAGAATTGGATTCGAGCTCCTTCAGATTTTCCCAACCAATTCTTTTGCATCGCCAGAACTCTTTCTGGCCACATACCTTCCTTAGCTAAGTGATCAATATCTTGAAGTAGTTGCTCTCGAAATTCAGATATTCGTAGAAACCACTGTTTTAGTAGTCTCTTCTCAACTTTGGCTCCAGATCGCCATGAACAGCCATTTGAATCAACTTGTTCATTTGCGAGAACAGTTTTGTCCACAGGATCATAATTCACCAAAGATTCTGCTTGATATGCTAGACCATGTTCATGAAGAAGAAGAAATATATCCTGGGTATGTTTATAAAATTTGGAATCGCAAGTTGTAAGCTCCTAATTGCTATTAGCTACCAAATCATAATTACTTTTTGTAGACATGCCCTATCCCAATTCCAGCGTCCATTCCAAGTAACCAGCTGGCTCTTCATCTTTTTTATATTTCGTTCCGTCCAAGATGCGGGGGCTATTCCGCGGTCAATTGCTGCATTTTCAGCTGGCAAACCAAAAGCATCCCAACCTATTGGGTGGACAACGTTGTAGCCTTTCATTGTATGGAATCGTGCCAGAACATCGGAAATCGTGTATCCTCGAAAGTGACCTAGATGAAGATCTCCAGACGGATAGGGGAACATAGGCAATATGTACATCTTCTGGCTACCATCGTCTTCATTATTATTTTTCAAAGTTTTTCGGCTTTCGTTAGACCTCCATTTCGCCCGCCATTTTCGTTCCAAGGATGGCAAATTGAAACTTTGTTGGGAGCTGGAGGTAGAAGCGTATCGAGTAAGTAAAATAGGCTTGACATTTTGAAAGCCGGCGGTGGGATAATTGCGACTGCAATAAAATAGAGGTCGAATTAATCTCTCTCGAGTTAATGCACATCTGCGAATGGAGGAGTGCATGGTTTTCGAAGCATCATGTCATGACGGGGACAATTCCTCAAAGTATCGTCGACCAGAATTGGTATCCGATTCGCAGTCGAATATATTGCCAGTGGGCTTCCTTCGAGTTATGAGGTTAGATGGCGAGGGGTAGCTAGTTCTGAATAGCTTCATATAAGAAACATCGTTCGTAGCAGCCACCCGCAAAATCGGAAATATAAAAATTTGAGCACGGACCCAATTAGCCCAGACCTTTCCACTTCAGGTGAGCTTCAAAGCACTAGACCACCAAAAGCACCAGTACCCAGCCAGGTACGAGTACGAGGTACAATTCCGCCAAGAACCAAAATCCCTTACTGAGTTCCGTACAAAGACAACAATTAAATCTACTTTTGTACCCCAAAAATAAAAACATTTCATTGTCTATTTCTCTGCCTCACTACTGCTGCACATTACTTCCAATTCCTTTCCTTACTAGTTAGTATATTGTGATTTGTAATTCTAAAGCTACACGACCGATATGATTCAAGCATTGCAATAAACGAGAACAACAAACAACTGCCATTCATTTCTCCCCCTCGAATCTTCAAAGCATGCGATGCGGGCATTGAACGACTTTCAAGCACGATTATAATGTCACCAAATTACCAAAACTTACAGCCTCATGCGCGCGATTCTTTAGAGTTGGCTAGTTTAGCATCGAGTTCCCCAGGTGCAAGATCATCAACAGATTCAATCTCCTCAGAGTCCGGTATATCCTCCTCACGAAAGTTATCCCTCGAAGAAGACGATCCTTTAGATGAACGAAATCCAGCCGCGAATGGTCGAGCTGGGAGACATGACAGAACCTATTCCGTCTCTTCCGCCTTCGACTTCTCTTCCAACCTATACCCTCTATCTTCAACAGCAGGAGGCTATGCGCCGATCGGAGCCCCTATATCTACATCAAATGGACAAGCCGCTTTAGGAGGGGGATCTTTAGAGAAGCACAAGACTCTGACATACCTGAACGGGTTATCGTTGATAGTTGGCTTGATAATAGGGTCCGGCATTTTCTCTTCGCCAAGTCAGGTCAATGCGAACGCGGGATCACCAGGCGCATCGTTGGTCGTATGGGCAATAGCAGGAGTATTAGCATGGACTGGGGCTTCGAGTTATGCGGAGCTAGGAGGAGCAATACCGTTGAATGGCGGCGCACAAATATATCTCTCCAAGATTTTTGGAGAGATTTTTGGATTCTTGTTCACATGGTGTGCGGTCATGGTTCTAAAGCCTGGATCTACCGCCATTGTATCAATAATAATGGGAGAATATTTGGTACGGGCATTCATTGGAGCAGAGGCTGAGAATGTCAACGTTTGGATTAATAAGAGCGTGGCATTGGTTGGATTGTTTTTAATAACTTTTTTGAATTGTATATCTACAAAGTTGGGCACGAGGATGGGGGATATGTTTATGTTTATGAAGTTCATTGCATTGCTTGGAGTTACCGTCATCGGTATTGTAGTCGCCCTGACTGGGTTTTCTACATCTGGCGAAGCAAATGAGGATTGGAAGAATCGTGGATGGTTCGAGGGAACTAGCACCAGCGCTTCATCATGGGCCGTCGCATTGTATGCTGGATTATGGGCTTTTGATGGTTGGGATAATGTGAGCTCTCCAACCCCCTTCGACAGAATCCTTATTGACTTCAACAGACGAATTACGTTGTTGGGGAGTTCCGCAATCCTACTCGGGACCTGCCAAGAGTCATTCATACAGCGATGCCATTGGTCATTCTCTCCTATATCCTCGCTAATGTAGCGTATTTCTTCGTCCTACCCCAGAAGGCTATCAATGCCTCAAACACGGTTGCTGTCATATTTGGAAACAAGGTATTTGGTCCTATTGGATCATTAATACTTGCTCTCATTGTCAGTGCGAGCTGTTTTGGAGCCCTTAATGCAACCGCCTTTACCAGTGGACGACTAGTCTACTCAGCCAGCAAAGAAGGCTATTTGCCCGCCATGTTTAGCAAAATCGGGTTCGGAAACCAAGCAGAACCCTCCACCAACACTCTCCGAACGCGCAATTGGGCATCGAAGAAAATAGCTAGATTATTCGGCGACGAAGATACGGGACTCTTCTTTACACCCATTAACGCCATGATTCTCAATGCCCTCTTAACATCAGTATATGTAGCCGTCGGGGAATTCGGCACCCTAGTCACCTTCTATGGAGTCGCCGGTTACACATTCTACTTCTTCACAGTTCTGGGGCTCATCGTGCTTCGCGTTCGCGAGCCCAATCTCGAACGTCCATATAAGACTTGGATCACTACTCCCATCATCTTCTGCTGCGTAAGTTTATTTCTCCTCAGCAGAGCAGTCTTTGCAGAGCCGCTTCAAACGGTTATTGTTATTGCATTTGTTCTTGCCGGTGTACCAATTTACTACTGGCGGATCCGTGGACGAGATAAAGTTACTAAGAGGGAGAGGAGTTCTAGTAGGAGTGCTAGTAGTTGGAAATTTTGGGAGAGGGGATCTTCGTAATTAAATTAATACTGAGGTTATGAATGGCATGGCCACGCTCCAACTTCAAATTAGCTATCAAAATGAGATTCACTTGGGATCATCGACCAAGATGGATGGATCATTGCATTGAATGATAGATACATAACTAGGAAAGAAACAAAAAAAGAAAGAAACATACAAGAAAAAATCATTAATGTCAATACTTAATTGCATAACAGTTTTCATACTCTCTCATCTGATATGTTTGCGATTAGTTTGCATATCTCGTGTATGCCACGAACCCATTTGGCCACCTTGAATTTAATTGGAACTCCCCTCTTCACCTTTTTATCTCGTCTCGTTTCGTCTCAATTCATGGGCTTTCCTCCTTAGCGATGTTAGATTATTAGATAGTTATTGCATCTCATCTCATCGCATCGCATCGCATCGCATCGTATCATATCTTCTCCCTCGACTTTATAATCCAGGCCTTACAGTAAGTAACCTCACTTAGATCCAAGGAGCTCTAGAACCGTCCATCTCCCTCCCTAGGGATCTTTACAAATAAACATCTTACATGCCACATGCAATAAGGACATAAATCACAACCTTAACATCATCCATGTCGCCAAATACGACACCAAATCAATCCTTAAACCCTAAACCTAATTCTCATTTCTATAGAAACATTACATCTATAGATCACAGATCCATACATACATACATACATACATACATACATATATATCCACTATTATCAATAGGCCTTTACAAAATTCCACCTCATACCATCCAGATTCTATACTCTAACGGTCTACCCTACCTATCGCAGGACTTCCTTCTCTATACCTCCCTAGATAGTATATATAGCTTCCTAGTAGCTGCCTAATCCATAGTCCAAACCCTTCCCAACCCATCCATTAATTTCCACATCATAAGACCCGACCCTCAAGGTCCAGATAAAAACCAATGCGATGCCCATCTATCTACCTACCTATTCATATCCGTTCATTCTCAGCCTTAATCGTCCGTCTACAAAATCCAGTATACTAACCCCATCACATACACGCACATACATACATACATACATACATACATACATACATACATACATACATACATATATACATACATATATACATACATACATATATACATATATACATACATACATACATACATATATACATACATATATACATACATACATAAATATAGCATCTACCGTAAGACAAAGACATTCATTACAAGATCTATTCTACTACACATCTACCACCCTCCAAGTCCATAAGCCCAGAATTGACCAAAGATTCAAAACTACAATACCAAACTAAACTAAACTAAAACCCAACCCAAATTCTCACATCATATCATACCTAGGTACCTATACAACCCCGTAACTTTTTACCAACAAAGTTACCAATCCATGCACCCACTACCTACCATTCATCCATCCATCCATCCATCCATTCCCGGTCAGCTCTATAAACCTCGGTACTTCTTCATACCTAGGTACCTGCACCCCCACACCATAAAACTACATTTATATCGATGTATTCCAAAACCAACCAAAAAAACCCTTACTCATCTTCATTTCAAGTTTTAAACCACCCGTACGTATGGAGCTCAATCCGTAACTGACGATGGAATTTTTGAATCCCATCCTATGAATTGCTTATATAGGTATATGTGTGTGTGTGGAGAAGCAAGTAAGCTAGCAAGCTAGCAAGTGAGCAGCTAGTACAGCGGGAGGAACGGGATGAGGTAAGCCTCACTTTATCAGGGGCCAAATGGAGAATTGAAAGGGTCGGAAGTTAAGAAGTCAAGAAGCCAAGCCAAGCCAAGCATAATTGAAGACGACGATGAAGAAGAAAGGGTAAAAGGATGAAATTCAATTCGAATTCAGCCAGCAATAAAAATTCAAACCTAAAATTCCAACCCCTCAAAAGCCTAACTCTGACGTCCCTCCCCTCATCCGATCCATCGACTCCCCCACACGAACCATCTCATGAGAACTCTCCAATGAACCAATGAAAGCCCCCCTTAAAAGGATGACCCAAACTTCAAAGGTGCCGTGCATACATGCAGATACTAGCTAAATTCCGCAAGCAACCTTCGGTCTCGTCCGCCTCGTCCGCTAGAGATTATGTATGTGATAACTCTAGGGCTTGATTGCAGAAAGTAATCACTAAGGCTTGACTCCCTAGTAAAACCTGACTACGCCAAGATTAAATATAAAATAGTACTTACCCTATACCACCCAAGTAAGCAAGTACCTGCCTAGTAGGTAATGATGAACACTAAGATCAGCACTAACTAGCATGCTGTAACCAAATACGCCCTAACATAATTAGAACTCCCATTTAAACTTCAGAAATCTCAACCTTTTCACCGTCAATCTTCTCCCAGCCATGATTCAGAAAGAAAGATATACCTGAGTACAAGTCCGGTAATACAAATCCCGAGTACGCCAGACGAAGAAGATCACATTCTCATTTAACTGAGCCGTAGGTATTTGGCCGCTCGATCAACTAGTAGACATCGTCCCAAAACATAAGAAACTCCCCAAAAGGGGAAATACCTCCCGATCCCGTACCGCGAAATGGCGCCACAACTGTGCCTCATGCGGATAATCCAGGAAATGTGACTTCCCTTGACTTACTCTCCGTTACAAACAGTTACCCTTACAAACCCACTATTGTGCGTGTAAAATAGACGATGGTTTACCATAATGACAGCCATGACCATGTAGATTATTCCTGTACCGATGTGGCACGGCGGGGCACGTAACAGCGGGGGTGTGGCGGAGGAGTTAGAATATTATCTACTTATTACCTATATGCTAATGCTCGCAGGGTCTTATTTATGGAAAGGGACAAGGTTAAGCCGGATAGATATATGTATACTTGATTGTTTACGGCAGGTGTTAAATCCGAAATCCAATCGTGGGAGGCAATATGGCATCGCATAGAATAATCAATCTATTTGTCATATAAAGCCGACGCGCAGGGTAATGCCAAATGTGAAAGGCGCATAGGTACGGCGTAGCCGCAGTGAATGTCGAATAGGTACAAGTGAAGAATTTGATTTTTGATTGTCTTTGAATTGCAAAAACCATGGTGTGGGTGGAGAGAATCCTTCATTTCATGTTGTTTGATCCTTCGGAATCCCTGGAAATGAAATGAAGAGAGTATGTGTGTTTTCGCGACTAATCTGAATGTATTTTCGCGTTCTCGTAGATGTAACTGAAGGATCGAAGCTGTGATTGAGGCTTTAAGCCTCCTCTTGAGAACGGGACGGGACGGTCGTGTTGTACTAATATCACTGTCGTGGTATGTCAAATGCATAAATTTAATGCTGAATCCTAGGAACCACGAGGAAAAGTTGTTTCGTTGGGTTGGATAGTGCGTGCCCTTCCCGTTTGTATTGTGGGTGAGAGTGCGACAAGAAATTTTGTAGAGTGGGGGGACATAAAATTGTGGTTGCATTTGTGCAAAGGGTTCTTTTGAGATTATCGTCCTTCGTAGATGGGCGTGGGGGAAACGAAGATTATCGGAAATTTGAGTGAGGTTACGAATCGCAGATTGAAGGATTTTGGACTTCTCCCATCGTAAATGTCGATCCGGCTGTGGCCGACAAAGAACCAGCTTTCTTCAATCATCTTCTCCATCAACTCCTAGCCCGGTCTGGTCAATTCCTCCCGCGGCAGCTTTCAACGCTTTCTCCTTTGCCTTTCTCTTGACTTTCTTCTCTCTATTCTTCCTAGCTCTCTTTTCTCTTTCGGCCTCCTCTTTGCTTTCCTTCTCCTTCGTCATTGCCTCTTGTTGAGCCTCATTTTCCCTCCTCTTTTCTCTCAGTATGATTCTCCTCTTCTTGCCCACTTTCCCCTTCTTCTTCATATTAGAGCTATTGCTCACTCCGAGCCCATTATTTCCCACCATTTTCTGCCCGTCAATGCCAACCTTCAGGACTCTGACTCTCCATGGAACTTCCAATCCCCAGTATCTGTGCGTTCTGCCTTGCAAAACATCCTCGCCACTAATCGCCGCAATGGCGTATTCTTCCCTCCTTTTCCCCTCAATCGGACCAGTGAAATAGTAACTTTTGTTTCTCTCCTTGACAATAAAAACTCCTTTATCGGCTGCCTCCTCCTTGAGGACTACCTTGCCTTCTTTGTCATTCGAGAAAAGACGGAAGTCAAATTCCTCCTCTTGGTCTTGGTCGTCTTCTGATGGTGGTAAATGTGGCGCGTTATTGTTTTCGGGCGTTAGCACACACTCTGTGGCATATGAGTGAGAGGGTATAGCCCCATATAACGAAGCAAGCTGCTCGTGAAATCGAGCAGACGCATCAGGGTCAATTGGAGAAGATGGTTCGGGAGAGGATGAAGATCGAGTGTATAAATCTGACCGGCGCACACTGTCAAGTAGATGTTAGCAGATATAAAACGTAGCCCTATCTCCCATGGAACAGAAATGTACTCACCGTTTGGCGTCCGGAAGGTCAAACATCGTGATTGTTATGTGGTTGTCAAAGTTAGTTCTGCATTGAAGCTCTCGAGATATTTTTGTGGGGATTGCAATCGAGTCTGTGCGGGGGCCAAAAACAACCAATTGCGCAAAAACGGGCTGGCCCGAGATCTTTCTTTACGAGACAGACGTCAAGACTTCACTCACCTCACCCAAAAAAATGATGTATCACAAAGCCAAAAATTTCATAAATAACTTAAAATGAACCCAATATTTTGATTGTATTTTGACTGAATATTAAGGAATTAACGAGGGTATCAAATCTGATCGTAATATATGTTTATAAAAGTACATCCATCCATCATTCCATCGGTATCATCAAAATCCATCCATCCCATATATCCATCCCTTCATGTAAATCAATATCAAAAAGAAAAGGAAATAATAAATTAAAGAAATATAGAGGTTGCCACCCTTTTCCTACGCCATATACCTATGCTGACTTTCCAACTCATTGAGAGATACCATAATGTATCTTATTCCATCCTAATCCATTGCTTCGTTTCCTTGGTCCCAAAAAGAGCACGTAAAAACAAGAACCTGGAGGTTAGATCCTTCGTATACTTACTCAAGTGCAGAATTATACAAAATAAACATTCGATATGGCGGTAAGGTGCAAGTAAATAATATTGGTCTTATGTAAAGTGAGAAAGTCTTTTGTGGAAGGTCTGAGAGTCATCATTTTCTAGATCATAGGCCTGATGGGTATGTCTGAGCGAAATGCTTGTTGAAATGCTGAATTATTGTAATGCTCTTAATTTTGACTGTTTAACAAAACTATGCGGCGCTCCAAGTGTAATGCTGTTGACTGGGCTGTTGATGTTGCGGCGGTGGTTGAGAGTGGGCTTCTTTCACATAATGTTGTCCGGGGTACTCATAGTGAGAGCTAGTGACGGCTGGCAATGTCGTTCCATATGTAGATGCGGTATCCTGAGCCGTGGTCCATGGCTGCATAGACATGGATGTTGGGAAGTATTCTCTTGGTTGCGCGGCCTCACTGGTAGAACTGTACGGAGCAGGAGCGGTAAATCTGGCTGTGAAATCAGAAGAAAACGAAGAATTCAACTCGGGAGGTGCTTGATGGCGGGGTGATTTCGCGGGTCGTGGATTACTATCTATAAATCGAATGGGAGCTCCACTGGGCGAAGTCGTATTTTGATAAGTGTACGACCGTACTGGAGGTGCAGGTGCTGGCATGGTAGAAGCCGGAGAGTTGGGTTGAGGATTTTCTGAACTGGGATGATTTCCCTGAAGATAATTATCCATTGACAATGACGGCGGGGGTCCTTGATAGTTCGGAGTTGATGGTGCTGGGGTATGCTCCGATGAATGTGGCGGAGCAAACCATGATGGTAAGGTTCTAATTTACTCCTGTCAGCTTACGTTCAAGGTGGATGTGACAAAGTTGGAAATAACGCCGAAGTCGTTCGACTTCAAGTTAAATTGGGATTGAAAGAGATGATATGGAGAGGAAGAACTTACTGTTGTCTCATCAAATGTGGGGATACAGGAAGATTACTTGCATCGAAGTTGAATGGCGACCGAGGCAATTCAAGCGTCTGAGGTTTCGACAATTTTGGCTTCATGGTAGCACTGCTGCCAGGTGTGCTGCTACTTGTGATTTGCATCTCTGGTGCCTGACCTCGAGAAGCTGACGATCCGACAAGTGCAATTTCCTTTCTTGCCTGGAAGTTTCTTGGACTTCGACCTCTGACCACAATCGGTGCCGTCGCTGTCTCGCAAACATTGATCTTCGTATTGTTTCCTAAGGTTCCTACAACGTTCAAATGTAAGGTAAAATGCTGTTGAAGCTCTCGCCTTCGACCATTGTTCGCGGTTGCGATTCTAAACTGAAGTCTTCTGTAAGCTATTGGGTAAACAGCAAACTCATTGTTCGTATCAGGAGCTCCATCGTCGAATGGAAGTAGTGGAATAGGCGAGGGTTCCTGCTCCTGACCAGGAGTTACCTCGGGGGAATTTGGTGGAGGAGTCTTCCATGGAATCACAATCAGCTTGACAGAATGGCCATCAACTGATTCTGTGGCACTAATAGTTACTTCTAGGGAAAGAATTGGAATGCGTTCTCCACGTTCCGTGATCACCGACAAAGCACCTCGGGGTGTGGTGACAGATCCGGAAATTTGGAAAAGGTTCCTCCGGTAACAGGTCAACTCCGGCTGGACAATAACTCCCTCACCAGTAGGGGTTGTCATTTCCGATAAAAAGAACATTCCGTGAATTTGCGCCGAGAGATCTAGTTGTTGAATTCTTCCGTGTTGGTCTACGATAGTATGCTTTGGTGATCGTTTGCTGAAAGAAAGTAGTCTATGGTCTTGACTAATATTTGGTTTTGGGTGCTCTGATGAATCTTCTCGGAAATCCTGCACTACTTCGCCATATGGCGAATCATCCGTAGAATGAAACGGTCTTTTAAGAGAAGGGTAGCTATGATGAGAATTTAGTGGTGGTGGTGAAGCAGTCAAGACCCCATTCCCATCCCTGAGAGGAGGTCTTGTGTTTATTGAAGGGATATCCATTGATCGGTACCCTCCCTTCTGTCTTGCATGATATGGCAGTGCCAGAGGACCGGACGGAAAATTTGACTCGAAGGTTGTCTGATGAGAAGAAGAAGTATGAGGTGGTTGAAGAGCGTAGCCTTGCCAAATTGAATGATCTGACTCTTCTGGCTTTATGGCTGCCATCGTTGTTGTTTGTGTTATGGACATTGAAGCATATCCTTCTTGTGAATGGACTTTTGATTATTGGTTGATTAATGATTGAAGATTAAAAGTTAAACATTTATCCATAAGAATGATTATGGGGTGTTTAGCATGATGTATTATGAGATGAAAAGGAAGATGAAGGCCGAAGCACAAGCTTCCAGGTTATGCCAGGTTAGGGAGCTAAGCTCTTATTCGTTAATCTGGGCATGGTCTACTAAAGGGGCCAAAGGACGAGACTTAGATGCGGGCGGGATGCAGGCAAGCCTCATGATGGGTCTAACGTCCTTCTGAGTTTTCTGCCAGGTAGGCAGGTGGGTAACTGCTTTGGCCCCATTTGCGTTCCGTCCCCCTCTTCGAAAGGGTAATGAGTACCTAGCATATTACCCCATGGCATATACTATCTCGAACGAGTAGAAGTGGCTGGCGCGTGATCTGCATTAGTGATGGTGTATGAGAATAAAGACTAGATTGGTCCTATTGGGGATAGTTGTATGCTTCCATCCCTCAATGCCTAAAATCGGAAATTATGGCGAATTGGAGATCTTCAAAGGGAATATCGAAAAAAGACGTTGAAGGGGCAAGGATAAATCTGTAAACGATGTATACTTCAAGGGAGGGACCGTGTACCGCCTCGGTCATCACCCAAAAGAGGATCAATCCGCTGACAAAAGAAGGATAGCTCCCATGAGGTGAATAGCCTTGACCAACGGGTGCCCCTGACCTGTCAATAAATCCGGCCGGCAACCATCCCACAAGCACTTACAATCTAAAAAGGTATCCCAGGGCCCCCAAGCGCCCCAAGTCCTAGGTACCTACATATTGTCCGATATCATTTCGTCTTATTTTTTGGTTTGCTAATGCTTTCTTTTTTCGCGCTTGTATAGGTAGGTAGGTATACATCTCACGCAGCATGAGGCCTTGTCAGGTCTTATTCAGCACCAACCAGTGTAGTTTGTTTTCAGGGCCCTAGACAAGACCCTTGATGATCTTCTGACGAATAGCTGGGTTTGTTAGCCAAACATAACGGAGATGAGGATATGACCCAAAAGAGTTGTAATTCGGTAAGTATATTTGGAATTGATCCTGGGGGTGTTCTGAATAATTCCAAGGTTTGGCCTCATATCTTTCTCTGAGAGTGTGTTTCTTATGCTTTTTTGGTGTGAGATTCGCTTGCTGCGGCGGCGGATGTGAATACGAACCCGGCGATAAAATCTGACGGTGTGAGGTGCATCAAGATTGAAGGATGATCATGTATTACTACATATCCAGGAATGTAGCCTGATTAAATTATCTGAATAATCCAAGACTTATTTCTTACCTACCGTGATCTGATATCAGAGACATGATTCGTTTGCTTGTCAAAACTCTTCCTTGGTATTGAGCATAATAATGCTAGATAGTGTGCTGCACTATCGTGAATATCAACCTATTATGATGATACGTGCATCCATGGATTTGAAATGGGTTTGGTTCTCCCGTCGACAGGATGTGTGAAAGAACTTGTGGGGCTACGGAAGATGAAGGGGTTAAACCCAAGTTAGACAGGCTTAACGAGATATATTTTCTACCCACAGCACAGACTACAAGGATGTAGGGGTTCACCGGGATCGTAAATGCATGGCGGCATGTTCAAATGCTGTTCAATGCATTTTCAACAGTGGATTTGAGTTAAAAGCGGGTTCGAGATCGTAACTATTCGTACATAGCCTAGTTGGTTGTCGAGTAGGTATCTCCGAGAATGATCGATACCTAGGCATCTAGACATTATTACCGGAGGTATAACCAGGATAAGTCAAGCAGCATATACTTCTCTTTGCGGTTTGTTAAACTTAACTTCTTCAATCCTTTCGATAGATATCCAGTAGTTACCTAGGTAGATTAGAAGGTATCTCGGATTCTTCAAGTTGCTTGTATGTATGAATATTTTCATTAGATTCACTAGATTCACTAGTAGCCTTGGAAAGCCCCAAACGTTAAATAAATGTCTAAATGGAAAGAGGGGAAATTATAGGGCTTCGATGCCTGTCATAATTTCCGAGACAGTAGACGCTCAAATCAAGATTCAAGAACCGTTCGTTCAATAATGAGACAAGACCTAACGTAGCGCGTCTTCAGCTCAGCTATCATCGACACTCTAAATTAAGCCTCCGACGACATCCATCGCCTCCGGGAATTTTATTTGAAAGTTAATGGAACAATCTAAAGTTTATTCTTCAAAAGAAAAAGACTTGATTAGTAAACCGTAGCCTTGCCTACCAGCCTTATCCCACGATGCAACACAGAAAAAAAGCTCCCCGTCCCGTAACTTACCATCTAAAACCGAGTAATTTGAACGTTGTAACCCACAAATACCCCATTATACATACTATCAATCTAACAGTGCACCGCTTCTACTTCTCCAAATGCAAATGCAATGCTTCATTTAAATGTTGTGGAAGCTTCTGGAACCTGGAGAAAACGTGTGCTTGTCATTCATGATTGGATTCTCGAAAGACCTCTCTCGTAGTACAGTAGATCATCACATGTCTATTTAGGCTGCTTGATATTAATCTTTTGTCTATTGAACACTTGAATATTCTCTGAGATTATATCGCCTCTCTCCCTGCCTGATTCCTTTATCGGGCGCTCCGTCATCCCATCAATCATCTCATCAAGGGTGGCACGGAGGGATTGCTACCCCGGACCTTAAACAAGAGTAACAGGAGTTTTCTAGGTTTTCGTTCAAGGATGACAACCAATTGATCCGATGAAATATATCGAAATGTCTCAGTCAAGTAATTCATAACGAAATCTCTCCAAGAAATACTAAATGCCGAAAAACAAAATGCTTGGTCAAGACAACCCCGGGACAGAAGGACCGATATTGTCTTTTTTGAAGAGTGATATGGTTTTACCTGCAGATTTAATGCAGTTCTCGACGGTCTTGCAGGTAAGGAGAACGAGGATTTGAATCAAAGGTGTGACAACGAGGCAGCCAATCTATCAGTTACGAGGAGCGCGTGGAAGTACAACGGATCGAATCATAGTACCATGATAGGCCAGACCTGATATCTATCTAGGTACAAGTCTACCTACACCCAAGCGCGAACTTATGGGTTGCGGGGGATCTCGAGATACAAACAAACCAAAAGTGGCCATTCCAAGGGGTCTAATACAGGAAAGTACATATCCCAAGGGTTCTTACATGAAAAGGGCACTGTACATACAATATATACCTCTATACATAAGTCCTGCCTGTGGATGTTATTTTAAGCCATACTAGGTACATTTGAAGATAGGTATGCTGCATAACATTCTCCTTTCGGATGATCACTATGAACCGCTCTATATGCCGACCACTAATTCGTTTGCTGATTTTCATTCTTGACTCAATCGATATTAAACGCTGAGATAAAAAAAAGTCTTGTGATTTGTCCACCATAATCATAATCCAGAAATGCGGATGACTGCATCTGGCAAGCATGTCTATCACATTTTTCTTCACAAACATCCACCCACACACATGGATTGCAACCCATATTGTTTTTGACGACATTGATGAAGGGGCAGCCCGACATATCCGTTCGGTACGGGCTCTACCGAATTATCCAAATAATTGGAAACTTTGTTATTATTGCGCAAAAAAGCAAAAATCATTGATAGGAACCATAAAAACGAGTGATGGCGATGGCGGAAGCAAAGTATCCGTTCCTATTCGACTGGTTTCAATCCAATATAGTTTCCTGGGGTTCCCTCCCTTTCCCCATTCAACAACATCTCATTTACTTTTAACCTCAGTTTGCAGGCGGTAGTTAAAACAGCACATCTTCTACCTCCCCCAAACAAGCCATCTTCGTATTGAAAATGATGCACATTACTTGCCTATCTACACCAACTTATTTTCCAGTATTTCCCATCACCCAGCTTCATTTACGCGCGCCTTCAAACGCAAACCCCTTTTCGAAGTCGTAGAGGAAGCATCCTTCAAGCGCTTTCAAGGTTTTATCTCGATATCGATCTGCACTTAGTGAAATTTTGCAAAGTTGCAACCATCACCCAGTAATGAAGAAATGCTGCAGCCTAATTCTTTCTCGTCGTCCTTGTGAGCTTCAACGGCTCTAGTTATCTCGCTTCCTATCGAGTTCAGGTCATTTCAAGGGTTTCTTCAAGGGTTTCTTTGAAAAGTGCAGCTGGAGTTAAGATACACATCCGAGGTACTTCTAATCAACCTAATCAACCAATCTTCATCCCAGCACAGCTCTCCGCAAATCTTACTGTACACATCTATCACCTACATGTCAAATACTCGTTTTCGTGTAACGAACAATTTTTTTTTTAGCCAGCTCATCAAGTTTTCCTCACTCATCTTCCTATACCTCCTTTCCCCCGCGTTTCGCCCCCAAACTTTTACTGCCAGGTGTACGGCTGTAATGCAGATAACAATACCATATTCGCTTCGCCAAGCTACAGTAACTGACTTGGAATATTGAATTTGATTTCTGATATACAATACTGCAACACCGCCTCAATCGTGACCTGATATCACGACCCTTTTGAGCCACTTTTTCAGCTGAATATCTCATGGGTGCGAAGTGCAGTTAGATTCAGTGAGGCTATATTTAGGGTGTTGGTATATGCATTGCTTGATAGCCGTTGCTGGATGCATTGATACAAACGGTGAAGTGCAAATGGAATTCTCCATGGGCTCTCAATGCAACTGAAAATATTTATGTAGCAAGTAGAAGCTAACTGGACAACGAAATTATTGATGATTTGAGGTTTCCAAGATGAAAGTGGGAGCGGCTGGAGTCCCCGGATAGAAATGATAACACCAGCATCGATAGCCTATGAAAACCTTTGAATTTCAAATTGACCAACAACAAAATCCAGTTTTGTAAATATAATGTTAAATTATGATCAGCGAATTGCCCCTTCACGGTGGATGTGGGACTGGCGAGGGCAAAGCGATGCTTGTTCTTGACCCCAATCTTGTCGATCGTAGCATGGGGCCAAATTGACCCATCATTATTGCTAGAACCAGGGGAATCAAGAATTTCTTTCCGATATCTTGGGAAGATAAGAGTTAATGTTTTGCGGGTTTTCTTGGTCTATGCCGTGATGATCGACGGATTCCCGGGATTTCAACGGCTGAGGAGGGTCTTCGCGCTGCGAGCGGGTCCAGGCAGGCGATTGCGCAAATGATAACAAAATTCGGCGCCAAATTGTCCCTCAATACTCCAATCTGTGTAGTAAGTTCAGAACCTCGTCTATGAGGCCTTGTATCGATGCTCTCACTGCTTTATGTGTTTGTATTTTTTAAAGTAGAAACGGCAAACAACTCCTTCAACGTTAAGGATGCCACTACCATGTCATGCAAACGTCTCGTTTCACCATTCATATGGTGCGGTTCAAGGAATATGATCCTAACTTCGAGGAGTACATAGCCTGGCTATCTTTCAGGCACTCGTCAAGCAGGATATTGTGGCGGTTTCATCGATACGGAACCCAAGGATGAAGACCGGATTGACAAGTTCAATGGAGAAACTCTCCGTGGGAATACAAAGTCAGAGCGGTGATGTCATCAAGTCTCTCATGTTCTTCTTCACTGGGAATTCGCTCCCCCCTCTCAAAGTGAAACTTTTGTCTCCAGTATATGCTAATTCGTACGTTTATACCAAGATGTTTGGACGGGCCCATCTTTACAAGATGTATGCAAAGAAGAAGTCGATGCTTTGAAGTAGCCAGATCAAGGAGACAACCAATTGTATATAACTGTTCGGAGAACAATGAGGATCTGTAGGAACCTTTCTTGCCGAAATGGAGGACTGGGTGAGCCGATGGACAGTCTTTCCTCGACAATTTCTCTCAACTCGAAATAAGAATAAGATATTTAGCCAAGTCATCTTTGGGCCAAACAATGAGCAGGATATTCTCTACATCCCTAACAAAAAACTTCACAACTGCAAATTTCTCTCAACTAATCATTTGTGTCCTTGTTGGTGCAGATATCGCTTTCCATAAGCCAAACTTCCCATATTTCACTGGCGTGTACACCCAACTGGTTGTATACTTACTCACCATTCTTTTATTTCATACACGATTGAAACTTTTAAAGCTGGATGTGAATTTCAATTGAAAAGTAGGCAGATAATGATCTAGTGTCTAGTGTCTAACATCTAGTCATCTAATAACTTCAAACGAAAGTTATTAGGCCTTTTTGCAGATACTCAACCAAAAGCCGGCTGGCGAACAAGTCGAAGAGAACAATCAGAGGAACATCAGACGAGTACTATAAAAACCCGAATGTTTCAAGTAGATTCGAAAAAGATCTTGGAATGCCACGCAGTGCCGCCAGGAGAAGCAACACTTGGCTGCTTCTGCCACTTAATGGATAAACAGTAATTATTGAACACGATACGCCATGGCCATTATGAGAAGAGTTTTGGCATGCATTTTTATTAAAACCAAAGGCCACTTGAGATGTGAAATATGCGCAGTATAATTGTCCCAAAAGGCCCTGCTATGTTTATCCTTGTGGGGAATAATACTGAATGAACTCTTCTCCCTTCTTCTGTCATGACGTTTGGCAAAAAAACAGGTAAGCTATAATGACAGACACTACCATTAAAACAGAGCACAGAAGCGGCATTAACTTTTAGTATAGAGAATGTGAGCATTAAGAAACTCTCACCCCTCATCCAGAAAGACTAATCAAATACAACCTGCGCCATCGAGCCTGAAAATATACTACTGCGTAGGATGATCAAAAAGCTACCAGGCAACACAGAATCAATAAAAACCCCGACTCCTGACCTTCAACTGCGAAGCTCCAACATCAAAAACCACGACCACATTCTTCAAGAATACATCCCCAAGCGTATAGAAAGAGAACGGATCCCCATCACTCACACCTGCCACACAACCTCCGGTACCCGTGTTATCATCTTGTATCATATCCCTTGGATCAATCGGAAATGACACGCCGCCAATGACGACCGAAAAATACGGAGCTTTGGCATCGCATGGCACGGAGTAGGCGAATAGATCCTGATTATACACAGCGGGTGGATTATAGAGTGCTGCGAGAGCGGAAGAGATGGAATTCGGGAGGAAAATAAGATTAGTGCCCGAGTCGATGAAGAGCTGAACTTGGGAACTGCTGCCGGGCATGGAAAGAGGGGACCAGTGTTTGGGGTTCCATTTCTCGGGTTGGCTGCCGAGGTAGAGGAAGTTGTCTGGGGTGAGGGTGTAGACTTCTGAGAGGAGGTTAGCTAAATGATGGTGGGGGAGTGGAGTCTGGGGACGAACGATGTTGTGGCCATGGGAGAGCTCCTTGTAAATAGCCTTCTCCAATTGCAACGTATTGAATTGGTGCTACGCCCCATGCTCCATAAGATTTGATAGGAGGCAGGCCACCCAAGGCTAGATATCCGTTCCCGTGGCCGATACGATTTGATGGCCTGCTCAAAGCGAGACTGAAGATCGGGGGTATGAGATGCTGTTTATACATGGTTGTAAAGATAGGATCATAAGGAACTGCGTGCCATTAGTCGCGCAGAAATTAGAATGAAGTTTCCACTTACGTTGGGTTTCCGCATTGTCATTGTCGAAGGTGGTTCCATTGAATGCCGCGGTGCTGGATCAATATTAGAAAATACCGTGCTTAGGGTGAGGAGTTGCTTACATGGAAGGATATGCAAGTCCTAACAAACCACTCGTAGTGCCATCACCAAGCCAAGCAGCTGTATCGACAGCTGCAATTTGAGTATTGGCACTATTGGATAAGTAATTGAACTGTGAAATTGAACATTGAACAGAGAACTCACGAAACACCACCCAAAGTTACGTCCACAAACCCAAATGTACCCTTTAGATTTTCACCACTTGGATATGTAGTGTTAAAATGTTCGTTTGGAATGGGCTTGAAGCCTGAGCCGGGAGCATAACCTGGACCGAAGAGACATGCACTCTGTGAAGTTGGTGCCCCGGTGCCAAAATCTAGACATGTAAAGTTGGGTTTGACAAGCCATGTGTCGCTGCTTCCCGTGTCGATGACAACAGGAAATGTTTGACCTTCCACTTTTAGATTCGTATACCAAACGTGTCCCTATGAGTGTCAGTTACGAATACATTCTATCGAATGGGGTATTGTCACCTTCTGGAGCGGATTGGCTGGAGCTACACCTGAAAGGTCACCTTTTCGACCAGTAGTTCCAGCATTCAATGTGAAGAAGGTGTTAACATGTTCGAGGTTTGTGGGACCTTGGAATGCAGCTGGCCTGTAACCTTGTCCTATAATATCCGGTCGAGAGGTAACACACTGAAGGAATTGGAGAAGCGCGAGAAACAATTGAGTGTACATTTCGATTTATGATAGCCTAGAAGGTTGATGGTCAGTTAAAGAGAGAATAAACTGGAATGAAAGGCGTCTCCAAAGGTAAACCGCGGGGAGAGACTTTTGGGAAGAAATTTTCCATGACTCAATGGATTAGGATGGGAGGAATTGATATATGGCAAATTGTATAGGCAAAATTCTTTGTCATTTTGAAACGAATAGGATTGGCAGGGGTTCATTGAATGAAGTCATGGTAGATTAGGGGTCCATTGAACGAATTCTCATGGCAGATTTGAAGGTGAACTACAATACAAACTTGCTAACTTCACAAGTTAGGATTGTGTGAAGTTTGAGTTAAAAGATAACAAAGAAACATAAGATATCCCAAGCGTGTAGCTTCGTATTCACAGTTGCCTCAACCACTTGAGTAAAGCCTGTCTCATTTTCTCACTATATGCGCACCGCAGAAACACTGTAAAGGTGCTGTCTTAAGTTTTCTAACCAGTCTTCTAGAAGTCTTGAAAAGGCTAAAATGGGGAATTCGGCTAACTCAAAAGGGGTGCTCAATAGGAATTTATATTGTTTCAAGAATCCAAAGAACTTCTCGATTGTTTCTGGAATGTCTTTGAAGTTTACTACCAATGCTGAAATTTGACTCGTCAAATACCGACTCACTGTATGATGAGATTTAAAACAACTGGATCAAGGGGATTCCCGAATCCCTATAACTTCAAGTGCTGATTAGAGAACAAAACAACAGCCCTAATCATACCAGTGCCTTTGACCACTATTCTGTGATCATCAATGAGCATGTACTTTTCCATTCCGTTTTCAGACTCGTGTTGGTCTGGCCAATCCCTCCATATTTCAATTGCATTTGGAGAGCGCGTTGCCATTTTTACAACTCTCCTTGCCTGGGCCTCATCTCCTACTTCCATCACAAGAATTTTCGAGTTCGAAAGAGAATGAAAACGCAGCAATCGATGATAGAAGATATCCTCAGCGTTCATGAACGGAGTATTCCCAGCATCGTCATCTGAATATACGGTGTCAAGCTTCGATAACTTTGGGACCAATGCAAGTTTTGGCTCCCAATTCCTCACTGAACGTGTTGTTTCTTTGTTGAACCCGTCTTCTGATATGTATGGGGGATTAGATATGATAACATCACAGACGCCTTTAAATTTGGCTAGGATCATTTGCTCATTCCCGAGTACATCGGTAAATTCAAAACGAACACTTTGTTGTGCAGAACTTTTGAGAGCATTGAAACGAACATTTTGATTCGATAAATCAAGCGCTTTGTGGGAGATGTCTAGACCGACGATTTCAAGTTTAGAGTATACTTTAGTCAGAATAGAGTACAAAAGGAGGGAGATGCAACCAGTTCCGGAACAGAAGTCTATAATCTTCAGTGAGTTCTGATTTTTTAAATTTTCGGAGGAAAGAGGCTGTGCTTTGACAAGAAGTCCTGCCAAATACGTTGTGTATGCCTCTGTTTCTGGTCTTATGATCGTTAGACATATACTGGAGAAGAGGCATGTTGACAAACTTACCTAGGAATAAGTACTCCAGGCTGGCATTTGATTTCCAGTTCCCCAAAAGGCTGGGTGCCAAGTATATATTGCAGAGGTTCTCCCCTGGTACGTCTTTGACAAAGTTTTAGTAACATCCTCCATTTTCCATTACGCACACGATGATTTATCGTTTTGTCAACATGCTCGCGTAGCCATCGTAATTCATTGATAGCGGATGAGAGACTGCGTGTTTCTCGGAGGACTAATGGTAATAAAGGCGAGATATTGTAAGCTCTGAGTAGGAGAGCATGGGAGAGTCGAGGCATGGGATGAGCCCTTCAACTGGACATATTCTATATAAAATATGGGACGAGACGAATCATTGACATGTAGCTTGAGTCTCCATAGGGTGTATAACTGATGTTCGTAATGGCTCTTGAGATACCAGCTCAGATGGAGAGAGAGCAGAGCGACACAGAAGCCACAAAAATTAACAGTCACGTGATAGAGATTTGTCATCCCATCTGGAGGTCCGTATCCAAGATCTCGAGATCTCGACATCTGAGACCGGAATAACATGCCGACAATGAGATCATAGTCTGGTTGTTAAGAAACAACCAACTGTACAATGAGGTAACATAGATATTCAAGTTAAGTATCAAGTTTCCCTCTTGATCAAGGCCTTCTTGATCCAATTGTATAATTCTTTCAATCGCTGCATTTTCTGGCGATCAATGAAGCCTAGCGATACGATGGAAGCAGGTCTGCCGAGCTCGGCCGCAATTACAACGAATCTGGTATCACAACCACAATGTCATTACAGGGCGGCAACAATCCCGACATGCATCAATTCCATCGGACTAGATAAAGTAGAATTCAGTCATTTAAATTTCCCCTGTTTCTTTTTTCATTCTCGTTTTCTTTTAGATATTGCCTCTGTAAAAGGAAAGTCTTGCGATAAATGCAGTCCCATCATTGAATTCCATGATGCCGCGTAGTATACCAGTGAAGGAGATTTCGGAGCATAGTCTTTCTTCAGACTTGTGGATTGTGGTTGATGATACAGTTTATGATTTAACAGATTTTGCACCTGAACACCCAGGAGGTGCTAGCAGTATGTCTCCTATCCTAACTCGTAATCAGCCGCTAATCCCTTCATCCAGTAATTCTCAAATATGCCGGCCGGGATGCATCAAAAGCCTACTCTGAAATCCACGCCCCATCTCTGATATCCTCTTCACTTCCAGCCTCCAAAGTCCTGGGGAAAATTGATCTCTCTTCAATAACAGACGAATGGGTCAAGCCTCCACCTGATATTTCGAAGACTCTTACGCCTGGGTCAAAGCCTTCTCTTGACAATCTAATAAATACTTACGATTTTGTATCTGCGGCGGAATCTTTTCTTACGCCAAAAACATGGGCATTTTATTCTTCCGCTGCTACGGATCTTATAACCAAAGGCAGAAATACTTCGATATATGGGGACATTGGCCTTCGCCCTAGGATACTGAAAAATGTGAAAAATGTTAGTACAAAGACTACAATGCTTGGCCATCAATTGGATGTGCCAATATTCTGCTCACCAGCAGCGATGGCAAAAATGGTGCATCCACAAGGAGAGTGTGAGCTAGCTCGCGGGCTGAAATCTGCGGGGTTGGCAATGGCCGTTAGTACAAACGCAAGCTTCCCAATCGCGGAGATATTTCAAGCCGTCTCCGAGAGTCATTCCCAAACTTCGGGAGGGGGAAAAGAGCTCCCAATATTTTTCCAACTCTACGTTGATAAGGAAAGACATAAATCCGAAAAGCTTCTACAGAATGTTGAAGCTCTCGGTGTCAAGGCTATCTTTGTGACGGTCGATGCCCCGGTTCCGGGAAAGCGAGAAGCAGATGAAAGAGTAAAAGCAGACGAGAGCCTTTCTACTCCAATGAGTGGTGCAAAAGCTAAAAATGATAAGAAAGGTGGTGCACTGGGAAGAATAATGGGGGCTTATATTGATGCTACACTTTCATGGTCAGATATCGCTTGGCTGCGAAGATGTACAAAGCTTCCTATTTTACTAAAAGGCATACAAACCTCACTAGACGCGAAGATGGCACTCGACCATGGAATAGATGGAATTCTGATAAGCAACCATGGTGGCAGAAGTCTGGACACAAGTCCAGCCTCAATACTAGTCTTACTGGAACTGCAGAAGAATGCACCGGAAGTGTTTGATGCAATGGAAGTTTTCATTGATGGTGGGATCATGAGAGGAACTGATATCTTTAAGGCATTGTGTCTCGGAGCAAAAGCTGTAGGGATTGGTAGGGGGTTTCTGTTTGCTCTTGGCTGGGGTCAGGAGGGCGTGGAGAAATACGTTGAGAGTAAGTCCTACTTCTGAAATCCATTGGGCCTTGAATCGATATACTAACAACATTTAGTCCTGAAAGACGAATTGGAAACAACAATGAGGATGATGGGTGTTACGGATATATCACAAGTTCACCCTGGAATGCTGAATACACGAGCAGTAGATTATTTGATTCCAGACGGAGAGGAAGATCATCCATATGCCAAGTGGAGACCCAAAGCAAGAATATAAGCCCAATAAAGTCATGGAGACATTATTGGCCACGATCAAAGTTTTCGGTTTGCTCATAACGAAGGTCGAATATCCTAGGTCTAGAAGCTTAAATGCCTAGACAATACTTTCACCTTATTTCGGAGTTATTCGAGTATCTAATCCTTCTCGCCTCAAAATATCAGATAATGTTTACTTGACATCTTGATCCGCTTGAATCAACCAAGCCATACGATAGCGTGGGTTAATTGTGCTATTTGATGCAAGTGACTCACTCACCATCTCGTTGGCAGAACATTATCCTGCCAGAATACGGTGAATATTACCCAAGCCTCATTTTGTTGCATAATTATCTGAAAACTGAGAAGATTTTTCTAAGCCTCATCATCCCAATTGGGCCAAGAAAATCTGAAGAGATTGATTTGTTAGGTAGAAAGAAACATGATGAGTTTGGAGGGTTTTACTCAATATAGGTAGTTGTGTGGTCTAGTCAACCGCCCCCATTTTTTCATGTACAAAAAGTGCCATCCAACATACGGAAATAAAACCTAGAAAGTGTCCTTATTCCCAATCGATAGAATTTCAAGGGATGAGATGTTCTGATGAGATGTTCTGATGAGATGTTCTGGCCTCTTCGCGCCGCATCAGCTCTCACAAGAAAAGTCGTTTTACGTAGTCACACTCGAGTAGTAGTTCTATATTGGCTCCAAGCTCATCGGAGAAAGTGGAAAATACTATCATTTTGCAGCATCGCTCCACGTACAGTAGAATCGTCGGCCCAATATTTGGAATGAGTATGAATATGAACAGGTTGTCATCAAAAGGCCAAGTTCAGATGATGGCCCTGCGTCAAAATGGCTTGGTTTTCAACACGAACTGAAGATGCAAAATATCTTCAGCATTGATGTGATGATCCGACCACAAATCATTGCATTCCAGCGAATAATGCGGATGGGCCTCCTTGTACCATGTCCAAACCACCACCACAAGATATCCTTACACTCATCCTCACTGCCAAAATCAAAGACCAACTTCTTTTCAAAAACAGCATGAATCGGTTTGGCTTGGAGGTATCTACCATGGTAGAAGAGTACGAGGATCAAGGTGATGGTTGTGAGCTTCTGGATGGTGATGAGGATTATGGTGAAGAATATTATGGGGGAGATTTTGAGGGGAGATTCTTTTTGAAAAATTCTTTATATATTTGCGGATATATGGCCACGAAATTGGTGAATCTCAATAATACTTTGCTATTGCTTCCGTGAATATTATGACGTACGTTATTGTTGCGAGAACCCACCTTCTTGGAAGCAATGATGGTAAGTCTATTCTCTCATTCTGAATCCGTGTACCATTTTATAGTAAACTATATTTCGCTGTGAATCAAATAATTTACCTTCACAAGCGGCATTTCTTTCCAAAGCCTCCGTATAAAAGGCTTCCTTTCTTCCCACAGCAACTCTTTTATCCTCATGCAGCATCAACCATTTTATCACTTCTCCATAAACAAAACAGAACACAACAAACCTAATCCCACAAGAAATTGATATCAATCATTATGTCTGCTTCCCGAATTTCAAGGCCGGACCTCCCAGATTCAGATGTACCTAGCCAAGAATCCCAGAAATATCTATATCTCTGCGTCTCAGAATCCGAAGACGACCAGCCCTTTGAGTATAACTTCACTCTCGTCACCGGCAACGTTTCCAAAAAAGCTACTCTTTTCCAGCATAAGGCAGTGGATATATGCCCCTGTGGCGGAAGCGAAGAATGCGGACTAGTAGGTCTAGAATACCGCTACAATCATCTCTTCGACTCGAGTCAAAAAGTCCTCACACTTATCCAGGTAGCCAAAGTCAAAAATGTCGATCTCTTGGAAATGGGTTTATACAAATTGGACCTCGAGAAATATGGTGGTGGAATACTCCGCTGGTGGATTCGCGCCATGATGACTCTTGTCTGGGAAAATCGAACCGGACGAATCCTGGAGTTTAATTGGGAATTCGATATCGATAAAGTGGAGTATGCCGCCGAGAACTTTACATATTCTAAGATTGTGAAGGGGGAGATTTTGGAAGGGCGTTGGGTTGAGAGGGATATTCCGGTTTTTGATATGGCGACATATCATTCAGAGATGTCTAAATTGAATGCTCGGGATCGGGAAGTTGCTGATGGTTCCGAGGGAATCCCATAGGGGGGAGCGAGAAAGTTCATAGAGGAGTACTATGTAAAAATCGATGATGTTTGCGGTGTGATCACTAATGATAGGATATATGGTTGTGCTTGATTTTGTGTCATGTCTTGTAAGCTTCCAAGTATGAAGATGAACCCGAATTTCAAATTTCACCTCCTCTTAAGTCTTTCCCATTCCTAACAATTGATTACGCGCCTTCCTTAGTAAACTTATATGTTGGCTAAGCCAAAATTGGCTGATTTCGGAAAGATCCGTCTTTTGAAGTAAATGATTATCTTTGATAGCGTGACAAAGTGAATGGTTGCATAATTTCTAAATCGGGGAGGAAAGCACCATTCCACAGCATTTTAAGTAGATGGCTAGTCCCAATTGCAGTCCTTTGAATCCTTTCATGCTTGAAGAATTTTAGTAAATTCATTGTTCTAGATAATTAGATTCAATAATCAATATCACTTCAATACTTAAAAAAGAATTTTGATATCCAAAATGGTTCCAATATTTCAAAATCTCTTGTTACTAAAATGAAGTGTGGAGTATTGGTCACACTGTAACTTTCCTCATCCTACGGCTCTTCCTTCCCATTCCTGACCTGAAATTCTTCTCCGTTCCTTCCTCCTCTTGAGCAACGAAGATTTGACCTAGGCGAGAAAGGTATCTGTATAGATTTTACTGCAATTCAACTTGTTCCTTTTATAAACTTCATAATCAATTTCATCAAGCAATAAAACTTCAGAACTTATCCCGCAAACTTCAACGAATCCTTCCAAGACATTCCTACTACATTTTGGATTTGTTCTCACAATATCGATTTAGATTTCTGCAAAACAAGTCCTACTTGAAGATGTTTACTGGGGATTATGGACCAATTGTGCAATCCTATAATACTAGGGTGGGAAACGTTTGTACTGTTAAGAATGATTGTCCTGCCGGTACTATTGTTCATTGGGACACCATATTGTTGTCGTTTTCTTACCCTTCTCGTAACGCCTATCCAACCGAAGCTTCAGTGATGAATTCTGTTCGTTCATTGAATCAGGATTCAACACGTAGCTTCTATCTTTTGGAACACCCCGCCGACAGTGTTTATGACATCTTTACCAAGAATGCTGTTAAGTTCCCAGCACTTGCTTCCACAAGCAACATGGTGGTTGTGCCTACCCATGGGATGCCTTTCGAACATAGTTGTACTCCAACCGCTATATGCGTTGTCGTCGAAAATCGAATTGAGGTCCGACTTACCAAACCTGTCAAACGGAACGAGAAAATCAGCCTTTGTTATTCCCCCATGATGCTCTCAGCACCAGAACGAGAACAATTTCTGCATCATTACTTTAAAATTCAACATTCCGCATGCCATACATGTTTGCTTGGAGGTCAAGAAGATGATAAAAGAGCAGTGTTATTTGGGATGTGGGAAAGATTTGAAAAATTGGGCTGGGCGGAGGTAGGAGAAGGCACCTTTCGAGCTGAGGTCGATAAGATATGTGAAAGAGTTCAGGGACAGAGTCTTGAACCTTACTTCTGGGAATTCTTCTCGGTCGCTGAATACAAGGCTCGAGAGGCTAGATTTTCCAGCCATTTAATTATGGCCAAATGGTTACTTGAGACCATCCGGATACAAGGAGGTGAAGGTCATCCAGAGTTCAAAAGAACGAAGGATTATATAAGTGGCGATTTGGTTTTGGAAGATGACATGAGGCTAGGTTGAAGGTTATGGGAGAAGCTAGTATTTGTACGATGGCAGGGTGTCATGGGGGTATGATGAAAAATGTTATTTTTTTTTGGCCTTCTTGGGAGACGCCTAGACTGTTTATACAGACCTCCAACCTATATATTTAAATCGAACACCCCTTGAACTTTTGCAAGGCATCCAATAAGAGCAAGTCAACTCTCCGAATCCAACTTGAAACCTTCAATTTGTGATAAACAATCGAAAGGGTTTAACTGCTATGCAAGAAACCAAAGTTACATCGTATAAGTATACGGAAATCCAATCCAGACCAAAGAATCAATACCCACTCATAACGTCGCAAAGTCATGCTCCCATCTACTTCGTCTCGAGCATAATTATAGTGTTATGATAAGGGAATCTCTAGGGAGATACCCGAATATTAAATCTGTACCACTCTAAGTCGTTGGCGATTTTGCTCTCTGACGATATGAATAATCTTGACCACTTACATGTTATAAATCACAAAACCCTGACTATTGATGAAGAAGAACCAATCCATTTTACAAGTGTCTCGAAATCCCCAATCCATATCGAATGACCTCCTCAGAATTATTGCAATCCTATCCCAACAATCCACCTAGCCCAAAGCCCGAATATCTTGATGATCAACCTCAGGAAGAGGATCGCGTCCTTGAACCTTGACCAATAACTTTCCCCTCATAGTTTGGTGGCCACTTCAGTCTTTTCCTCTATAGCACCACCCTGGTTCTTCATTGCTGTCTCCGATAGTTGAGATTCATCCCCGGCCTCGTTCGCATCGGATTCTCCGTCCGTCTCTGCGCTACTTGTTTCGGACTTTTTATCGGATTCCATGTAATCAGTTGAACTTTTCGGCCGCCTCCAGTCTTTCGTTCTAAGCTGCTTGCAAGCGTCGCAGATGTCGGGGATACGTTTATAGACTTGCTCAGCTCCTCTGCATAACCCTCTTCTTGATTCTCGACATAAGAAATTCTGATATGATATATAATGTAGGCATGAATCGTATACGAAAAGGCATTCCGTACACATGGTGACCGATAGAGAATTGGTTCCCTGGTAGATAGATGATCGAGGTTTGCGAAGATGGTATTCTCGAGAAAGCCAAAGCTGTTTTCTTTTTTTAGTATTGGGAAATGCCAGATTGCTCATCCGTACGGTAATATCAAATTACCAAAACGTTTTGTGGGAAATTCTTTTCTTTCCGAAAATGCGAGTTTGATGTTTCGGTATGGAGAAGAAGATGGAGCTTAGGAAACATCAAGGGCTTTTTTTATGAAGAAAATCTGGCAATACGGTTTGAAAACTAAACGCATGGCTGTACGCATGGGGGTTGTGAGTTTGATATGATTGTTCTTTCAAAAGATGCCGTATTTTTTTACGGATGATTAACAGGCCCAGAAAGCTTTACCATTATATTAATCATATCATTTTCAAATTTTCTGAATTAAGGAACTCTGATGGTACTTCAACATCCATATTCCAAAGGTAGTTATGGATAGCACTTGCTATCCAGACAAAATGATACCAGAATAATCATATTTTTGTCAGAAAAAAAGACGGCGATTAACAGTCACACTTCCAATAACCAAATTACAGTTAGCGGCTTTCGAGTTTGAATAAGCAAACAGACATGCTAATCCATAATAATTATAAATTTGACTCAACTATATGATGGCAAAGTTTCAATTCGTATATATCATTCGTTTCCTGCTCTTCATAAGAGAGGTATACTTATGAGATAGTACCAAGTTCCAACAGCGTCTGATGTTGCCTCCATCACCATCACCATCACCATAACCCCGGACCTCCACCTCCCCCTTCACCCCGACTTACCACCTCCTCAAAACCCCGGCCCAAAATTTCCATCACCACTATCACGATGGATCATAAGCAAGAATACCAACGGCAAAAGAACAACGACAGCAACAACAACAAGGAAAAAAAACTCACGTCCCCACAACCTGCAAATCCAAACTCCAAACCGCCGTCCCCCCAATACACAACTCATCCGCATACGCCATCTTCAACCCCCAAGTCTCCTCATCATCATAACCCATCCACTGGCGTCCGCCTCCATAAACAATCTGTTTGACCCCCGTGGCCCCTCCAGCTGCCGCCGACGATCCCACCCACGTAGGTCTCAACCCTTCTCGTTGAATCAACACCGCAATCTCCCTCATGCTCAATATTCCATCCTCCGTGCTACAAGGTCCGGGCAAACTCAGTCCGTTGTACGGACACCCTATGTCATTACAAGCCGGATTGGAAAGTGCATAGCCGCGACCATAGGCTGCTAGTCCGAGATTGAGTTTAGAGGGATCAACGCCTGCGAACCAGAGGGGAGAAATGGCAGATGTGATATCGGGGATGGAAGTTTGGGGACGCACGAAGGCGCCAAGGGAGGGGTTGTTAGCTTCCCAGGGACCATGTAGATCGTAGGACATAAAGTTGAAAAAATTGGTGTAGGGTTCTAGTTCAACGGGGTTGAAGAATTGGAGGGAGTAGAAATCCGGTGGTCTATATTTTCTATTAGTCCAAACCAACCCCACCCCCCTCTCACTTTCTCCAAGACGAGGAATTAGTTGAAGAAATGAGAAATACGAACAAAACAACACTAATCCCCCAATTCCTCCCCGGATAATTCGCGTTAAAACTCTCCCTCAGCTCCCTCACCAACAGGACAAAATTATCCCGATCATTCATACTCGTCGGAAACTCCCAATCTAAATCCACCCCACCAAATCCAAATGTACTCAACCACCCTTCCACACTACTAATAAAAGCCGCTCTATTCCCCTGATTTGAGACCATCTGACTCCAAATCGGCGGTAAAACACTCGATCCACCCCCTCCAATCGCCATATACGTTGACAAAGTCGCCGACGCAAGCGCGGTAAAGGGATACATGAGAGGTACATCCGAGTTATCAAATGGCACGACGCGGAAGGTGTTAGGGGAGATGGACATGAAGGCGAAGATGAGGTGAGTGAGGCCTTGCGTATTGATGAGGGAGATGGGGAGGGCGTTGCAAGAACGCGTGGAGCTGCCGACTTGCCAGTAGGCTACTTTCCGCCCGTTAGAAGCCGTGGTGCTGCCGGGGCCGCAGTTGGGATAGTTTATCACGCCACAGGCGCCGTAGCCTCGCTGGCAAGGGACGTTGCCGTTGACGGGGTCGGCGTTTATGCAATAGGCAGATGTGGTCTGTGAAGGTTACCTGTTAGTGGGGATGACGAAGTAAGAATACTTACTACGGTAAGAAAAGTCTTGTGCGCACAGCATATTGAAAGGTCTAGGAATACGTACCCCGCAGTATCCATTACCGCTACAGCAAGTATTCAGAGGACATACTTGACTCCCTTGCGGAGCATTCCTACCACATTGCGCCACGTCGCGGCGGTTCGAGAAGTGATTTGAAGCGGGTGTTCTCGTACAATTCGCAGACTTGAAGTCACACTGTCCTAACCTTTCAATGAGGATATTAGCATGATCTCGTAAAGCATATAGAGTGAGCTTCTTTGGAAGCGTGATAAATGTCCACCAGGAGATAGCTGCGAGAAAGGATAAAAAGAGATATACTCACTGCTGAATGATTAGAATCTCCTCGAGTGGTATGCTATTAGCCAACTACGAGTTCGGAATCTGAAGGACTTGCCGAATTGCAGCAATTGTCATCATGACCCAGATCTCGTTGGAGAAGCACCGGTCCAGCATCACAAATCCCCATACAAAGCAAACCAAGCAAGAAGGATATGCAGAAAAGCATGATATCAGAAGTGAATGTGTTTCTCACTCATATTGGAACGAAAGGAGAAGGAGAAGGGATTATATCCCAATCAACTACTGTGTATAAAAGGAGCAAACACTCCGACATATATGCATCTGATGTTTCTGCGTCCGCAATACGCAATATTGAGCAGGTGAGCGGGAATTGACCCATCCGCAACCATATAATTGAAAATTTGGCGAGATGAGTCTGGAGGCTGGTACCTCTATAACAGATCTGATAGAAAAATATCTGTATGCCCAGTATTTGAATTCACTAGTCATTGAATAGGGAATTTTATATATATTAGGGAGTACTGCAACATGCAGAGCCGAGACATTTCAACGCCTCTGCGTAACCTAGAATCCCAAGAAGAAGGTATGAAAGAACTTCAAAACATCATAGTAGGAAACATGTGAAATTTGTACAACCACTTGTGATCCGAGGTATCGAACGAAAAGAACACCAATTTCCCGCCTGCCCAGCGGTTTCGGCGTTTTGGTACACGCTTTGCTAATATCCTACAACTTTCGACTCTTGACCAAACCAGTCTTGATACCGGTCTTCTCACCACCATAACCACCTTTCTCCTCTCCACCCTTGTACACAGCCCGCATACTGCCCAATTTCTTTTTCTTCTCATCATACTTCATTCTCTTCTTCACTCTGGGGTTTCTGACCTCCTTCTTCCTCTTTGGCGCCAATCCCTTGTTCTTCTCAATAACATATCCAATGGCTCTCTTGCCATCTTCATCCTTCTCCACTTCTACCACTCTCGCCAATTTCCCTGCCTTCTTCGCTTCTACAATCGCTGCATATTTCGCGTCTTTGTCGTCCTTACGTTTCTTTGATGTTTGTGCGACCATATCATAATATTCATCTTCACCATCTCGAACTTCATCAGCAACAGCTGCCTGATCTTCATCATCGCTGTCACCACCAAGAGCCGTGCCTCGTCCATATTCATCCAATTTCTTTCCGCGCTTCTCGGCCTCAAGGTTGAGTCGTGCTTGGCGATCTCGGAGTCTTTCTCTGTAAGGTAGATCCTCATCACCACCAGCTCCCCTTCCAGCGTCGACTCTTCTATTCGCTTTCTGAGCGATTTGAGAGGTGTAAAATTTGAGAGATTTCTTTCTCTTGGCCTTCTCCTCCGCAGCCTTGGCATCCATAGATTCTTCTTCACCAAAGTCGGAATCGTCATCTGCCTCAACAATAGCTCTCGATGCTTTCTTGGATTTCTTGGTTCTTGAAACGAGATCATCGAGATCCGCCAAGTCATCTTCTGCTTCTTGTATTTGTTTGCTGCGTTTTGCAGCGGCCCTTTCAGCTGCAGCGGCGCGAGCCAGATCTTTTCTAGATTTCTTCGTTGGTCGGAGGGCCTCCATCTCTTCCTCTGCTGTGGTTGTATCCTCAAGATCCTCCATTGATTCGTCTTCCGAGCTGTCTTCCACCTCTGCAATTTCAATTGATTGAACCTTTGACCATAACTCCCTACACTGTAGTAGACTGTCCATAACTGCATGATCTCTTAGCTCTGATGGATCGATAGTCTTTCCCTGCCCCTTTCCATCTTGCGCCGGAGACGTCAAAATCGCAAAGTACATGGTTAAAGCCGCCATGTAAGCTGCTAAGGCCCTAGCCTTGACAACTGGAATAGGCATCGCTTCAATTGCATCCTCGGACATCTCGTCTACTTCCTTTTGTAGGTCTTGAAGAATGGGCTGTAGTTCTACAAATTCGTTTGCCAGAAACTCGAATTCCGGGTATCTCGTTTGCAGTATCCTCAACCTTTCTTCCGGACCCATCTCTTCTGTAATCTCCACTTCTTTCAGAACCTCCGTCACCACATCTCCTTCTTCATCATCGCCTCCCTCACCCAGCCATTCATTCTCATCAAACCCAAAATCCGCTTCGGACATTTTCTGTAGTTTCTTCTGTTGTAATCGTTTGGCCTCTGCTTCTTCCTCCAGGGCATCAGCTTCCGTTTCGATATTATCCGCATCGTAGTAATCGCGCTTTGAAGATCCCCATCCCTCAGCATCCTCATCTTCCTCTTCAGCGCCCTCGTCATCGGATAGTTGTGCCTTGGATTTCTTCTTCGATTTTGGCGCTTCGATCTCTTCTTCTTCCTCTGAACTCTCCGAGTATCCTAATATTTCCTCGTCCGACTGCTCAATTAATTCATCTGCAAAACTATCAGAGGCTGTGAAGTTCGGAATTCCAATTAATCTAACCTTCATTTCTTGACTTTCTTTGGCGTTTCGCACGAGGTTCTTCGTCCAGCATAACTTTATCTCTGTTGATATGAAATTCATCCTCGGAGTCTGCGATATCTTCATATGTTGTGAAGGCAACTTTTCCTTTAGACTTGTCGAAATCCTGTGTGCCGGTTTTGGCACTCGGCGCAGACGCCTTTCTCTTTTTGCCAGCCATTGTTGTAAATTGACTTGTATTATTACGCAAATTTTGTAGAATCGTCTTCCTCTTCAGGTTCAAGAATTCGATAGGAATCGAAAAATAATTTTCTCATTATCTTAGCGTCACGCTAACCCCTGCTGCCGGAGATAAGAAAATCATATATTCACGTGATTCTCCCCCTTCTCTTCGGCGTCTTTTTTCACATTTCATACTTAGTTTCAAACTGCAGCATATTTAAATAAATTTTGACTGATAATTAAACTGTCCTATGTTCATCTCATTATATCTCATTATCCATAGTAATACTCCTGCATGGTATATTCCCAGCAATATATACATGATGCAAAACCAATGCTCTTGATATTGTAGGCCAAAATAACCCCTTTTCCCTTCCTCCTTCCCCAACCAAACCCATCCAAAATTTAAAATCCCATCCCATCTCCCAGGCCATCGCCACCAAAAGCATCGAGTAGATCACCATGGCCGCTTCCACCCATCATCATTAATTCCTCACCACCAGCACCCATATCATCAATATTGAGATTTGGTTGGTCTGCTGGTCCTAGACCAGCATCACCCATTACAGCATCCCCCATAACTTCATTCAAAGCATCCAAGCCATCATCATCATGTGGTAGTAGTTGTTGCTGGATGGCTGATTGTGCTTCGACTCTTCTGTATAACCTGATCACAGTTTCCGCATGAAAAGCATCAGTCTTATGGACTTTCGGCATGTTCTCTGCTTCGCTCTTCAGGGCCTCCTTTAGAGTCAATCGGCGCTGGAGTGGTTGTGGTAGGCTACTCGTGCCACTCAGAAGGTCCATACCAGGGCCCGAATCAAAGCTTGCAGGATCTGGAGCGCAGATCAATGAAGTAGCGATGTCAAGTACAACGCTTCCATTGCCCGCTTCGGTCTGTGACTTCACTTCATCAATAATGATATTCAGTAAACGTTTTGCACCAAGGATTTTCATGCCGGTAAGAATCTGTCGATGTGTATAAGATGCCGGCATGATATGCATACCGGGATTGCGACCCCACTGAAGGCCCCATTGAACGAGGATATTAATAGTGTGTTTTATACTAGCAGCAAGTCCACCGCCAGCTGTTGCCGTCCATGATTCTAGTTCGGTGTGCTTACTAGCACCTCTTCGTTCCCAGCCTAGGTTTGACTCCAGTGCTTTCGACACTGGTTCGATATCTTGACGTTGGGGTTCCTGGCGTTGCAGCCATCGAAGACTCTGCTCAAGATTTTTAGCTACAATCTTGAGTATTGAGTTGAGTAGGTACGACGCTTCCATGTTGTTCGATATGGACGGAGGACTTTTAATGAGAGCTGATAGGATCTGAAGGATATAAGTGGCCTGCGGGCGTGCCTCCCACAAATGAGACGAAAGCCATGTGATGCCCGGAATCAGAGAAGGGAGTAGAAATGGTTCAACCATAAATTCCAGGCCACCCTTCAAACTCTCTTCCGAAAGAGTATCTGTACTAAGTGCGAGAACAATATGGTGAAACAGAGTGGGCACCAAGAGGTAGAACTCTTGTGGTGGACAAGATGACATCAATTCATCACCGAGTCCACCACCCTCCTCTGGCTCAAATAGCCCTCTGATCCAACCATCCAAATGACTTTGGTCTTGCTGTGATAATGGCTCCAAAGCCCGACTCAAATGGCCTTGAACTAGTAGCTTTGCTACGAATGACTCCGCTGGGTGTTTGATACCCAAATCAACAGTCGAGAGATTGTAGCGGTGTGTAAACGACACGACAAGGAGTAATATCGACCCAAACTCTTCATAAACTGGTTGATATTCTCCCTGGTCTTCATCATAACGCCAGTTATCAAGTAGCTCGCAAATGGGCTGCAGGAACGACGTAGGCTTATTAAATAGAAGCATTATATCCAAAGATGATGGGTCACGGGCTAGTTGACTGCATAAGGTCTTCAAGGTCATGGTCTCCTTATTGCCGCACATGTGCTTTATAACCTAATATTGATCAATTATGATTACGAAAAGCCAACCGAGTCACATACCTCTGCAATTGCCTGACTGACTGCACCGGCATTTCCATCCATATTGTCCAGCTCAGAAATCAACCCCTCGGCTCGTTCTGAGTCAGACAAACATTGCCGAACAAGATCTTGCTTAGAATACCTCCCGCCAGCAGGTAAACTTTGCATAGGTATATCGCCGAGTAGTGTTTCAATGCTTGACTCTTCAATCAAACCATGTAAACAGCAAGCGAAACAGAAGTCTTGTCTAACAGAATCCGAAAACATGTCGGTGTTGCTCGACTCTGCAAATAGAGTAGAAAGTGTAGGAAATGCATTAGTATCGACATGACTCAAAGCTTCTGTAATACAGAATTCTGAAGTTAAAGGGGGAAAAAGTGATGCTGCAAGTGTTGAAACGAGTAAGGGAACCTTATTGATCAAGAATGATCGTAGTATAGTTGTAGTTTGTTGTCCTTCGTTTCGAAAGGTTGCATTGGCCAAGACATCAAATGAGGCGAGTACAAGATCTACTGTCATCGATTGAACATCTCCCTTGGAATGATAAGTAAAGATACTGCGAGACAACAAAGTTGGCTTACCTGATATCTATTGTGTAAATAGGCAAAAATTGCGCTATCGTCAATGAGGGGCCTGCCAACAAGCTGCAATGGTCAGTAAAAATTGTAGATTCTCGTCACAAATATGGTTGTACTTACAAGAGAATTCAAATAAATATATAGACCAGCTCGAGAGTTAACTACTGGCAATTCAGTAATCACGATGCTGTCAATATTCATGCCAATTGTGGAATCTAAGATCTCATTAATCTCGGCATTGGCGGCTCGCTCCTTCTTGTCGACTGGTAGAATCGTGATCAAAGTCTGTGTTCTAAAAACATCTAATCGCTGTGCATTCTGCGGGGAGCTTTGGAGTAACAGAGGAACAAACCCGGCCAAAGCTTTTCCGAGGTCAACACCGGTCCCTATTGATAAACGTAAGCATCTGTGCCGTAGCTATCAAACGTTGGCAGAAATCAAGACTACCTTTTGGGCAACGACCCTTTTCTATAACCCCCAGAATCTTTGCATTCCCAACCACAGCAACCATCAGAGTTCCCAAAGCCATGCCTACCATCCCAATCTCATCGGCATGCGCCTCCATGTCCAGCATTTCGTGTGCCCCTTGTCCCATAGCCACAGCAACCATGTTCATCCATTGAATAGATACCACCAGTAAATCGACCGCTTCTTGAACATTCTTAGGCCTGACACCAGTGGAGACTGTTTTCGCAAGCCGGTACAACATCATCTCTTCGGCGGAATATGAATTCTTCCACCTCTTATTCCCTTCCTTCACCCCTTTAGTCTTCTCCACTCCAAGATTGGCTTCGTTTTGCATGTGTCCATCCTGCCTATAACTCCAAAGGGAAGAATATCTCAGTAAACCTTGAAGAATCCCGGCGCAATCAACTAATCCCTCCGCTAGCAATATCTGTGAATAACGTAATATTCGTGGGTCGATGGTTATATCATTGTAATTGACGGGACGTAGAAATATTTCGCATATATAGGGAGAAGGTAATGGATTTCTCGAGGATAATATCCGAATGTAGTCAGTGAAAGGTTCGCAGTCGAGCCTCGAGGCAAGGCTATTCTTCAGCAACGTTTGCCAGGTCGCGATGGCAGCCTGTGCCGTCATGTTTAAGGTTTACACACAAATATCGATCAGTAAAATCCCATTATACCTGTCGCATACAAATTCCAAAGACCACGAAGTTGGGTTGAGTATTGGAGTAAAAACAGTTAAGAATACAAAAAGTTAAAGTAATGGAAGGATGTTTGTGAGTGAATCTAGAATTTGGGAAGGGATTGGAAGTCCGGTTGTGAATGGGCGAATCGGTTACCGATAACCGTAATGCACTTAGACTCGCTAGGACCAGCTAGCGAGCAATGCCCTTTCTGAGTTTTTCAGCCTTGTATTACTGCAGCTCTTAATATGACGAAGAGTTCAGCCTTCTCAAATATACCTATGAGGTAGATAACCATAGGTACTCACAATCAAACTGGATACAAACAAACATGAGAGCATTTCAAAGTACAACTAGCAAGCAAAACCTGATGACTTTGATGACTTTGATGACTTTGATGACTTTGATAACTTATTGGTGAAATTAATTTCCAACCTGGAAGTGTATGGCATCCTATTATACAGAGAAGTAGGTACCTAGTAGAGAACGACCTGCGACTAGCCCAACTAAACACAATGTCACAAACCTCAAGTTTCCTACCTAACTCCTATATTGCCAGCGTAATGCCATATGCCATATGCCATATGCCATTTATATCAACCTCAACACTTCTTTGAGAGCAGGGTCAAGGTCACTGACTTTCCCGGAAACCTCATCTTTATTACAACTCTCAATCATCTAAATCACTCTCCTTCTTGATCCGTGGCGAGTTGTAATGAGGAGTGCGTGAACGTGTCGGCGGTAACAAACCTGCGGGGGTTCTGGGTCCGATCACCCAATCCTGCATGGCCATCCAATTACTCCAGGCATCATCTGTAGAACGAAGTTCTACCTCTTCAATATTCGGAAGGGGGATCATATAAGGCGTTGACTGTTCTGCAGTTGGTGATTCATCATAGTATTTCTTTACATCGAGCCATTCCTTACTCTTCGATGCGAAAAGATAATTGCGTCGCTCCATCTCATGTATGGTACCTATTCCTTGATGCCAATCTGGTCCGAACCACGTCCCCAGAATCCGAACATCATCATGTCCAGTGATTATCAATCGTTTTATATACGGGATTAAGGAAACCGGTTGAGGATAACCTGGAGGGTGGTCTAGCATTTGGGAACGATCAGAGAGATTCCCTTGAGACCACGAGGCTGAAGCTCGATTGACTGGATATGGCTGCTTTTGGTACGGAAGTTGAATATTTATAAATGCTGCCACGGCTTGAACATAAAAATCATGTTGCGCTCTGTCGAGAAAGTACTCATGGCACCGTTGGTAATATCGATACCAGGTAACTGTATCAAAGCCTTCTTGCTGTTCCTGGCCTTCGTTCCTGTTTCCACCGAACTGATTGCCGTAACTTGCGGATCCTTGCTGGAATTGTTGAGGGGGAGGTCGAAGGTTCGGGTTTGATGGCCCAGCATGAGAATGATACGCCATTGCCTTTCTATTATGAAGACGACATGCATCAGCAGATGTGCGAAGAATATCAAATAAATACAGCGAGGGATGTATATACCAAAAGCCAAAGACTCAAATCATAAACGGATACAGAATTTGTTGTATCCAAACAGCAGCTCTGTTATCAATAGAATCAACGCAGATGTTTGTGACCGACGAGCTTAACAACGTTGCCAATCGCAAGTAAGATTACATATAAAATAATCATTCACCCGAGTTATATTATGTTTTGATGGGACTCAGTCGGTGATGCCGAATCAAAAGAGTTATCGTCCGTATCGAGAAGCTCATAGCATCTCAGAAAGACCGGTTCCGGCGGGTGCGTACAAGTAGAGTGAGTACTTATACTTTTCACGACGAGCAGGAGAAGAAGAAATGGAAACTGCGAGTACAATGCATGGTTGCATCTAGACGTAATCAGTGGAGGGGTGAAAAGATCAAATCAAAGCTGTTTGGTCAATTGAAACTTGGAAATGGATCAAAAAGGAATAAAAATAAAATAAAATAAAATAAAATAAAATAAAATGAAATGAAATAGGTAAGATGAAATAAAATGGGAGGAGGGAAAATGGAATGAAGGGTTCAGCAAGTTTGCGAGATTGGTAGAGTGAGTGAGTGAGTGAGCGAGCGAGCGAGTGAGTGGTGGTAGGTAAGGTTAGCCCCGTGTCATAGCGGTAGCCTTCTTTTCTACGTCCGTACAATGGAAGTGACAAAAGTAATCAAATGGAAGGGACGAGTCAAGGGACATTTCAACCCACCTCCCCTGGTCTGGTCTGTCTGGTCTGGCCTGGTCTGTACCTAGGTACCTACCTACCTACCTAGGAGGTATTGTAGTATTGGGGTATTCCCTTGTAATAATTAGAACCTTTTCTGAGTCTGGACACCATCACCGAATCAACATCGCACCGCACCGCACTGCACTGCACCCCAACACAAAATACCACACCGATAGGATACCGATACCGATACTGATACTGATACTGATACTGAGATTAAAACCCTACATGAATTTATAATTGGCTATCATTCAAGGACAATCGAGGAAGCCTGCATGCCTGCATGCCTGCAAATCCCCCAGCCTGCGTGCGTCGAAGTTGACAAACAGTCTCGAGACAGTTTCGCGATGCAGTCCTTACTCGTCAACGCTGAATCTAAAAAGTCATGCAGCTCGACCAGGATAAGGATGTTTCTATTAAGGGTCACTCAATAGGCGCTTATTCACTTGGTCGTCGTATCGGACTTGTCAGCCGGTGACGACACACACTCCTAGACCTTTTTTTCAGGTCAGGTCAACTTATATTTTCGGGCCCGACTGAACCCCTCCAATTCCAATTCCACCAGGGGGAAATATAAATTTGACCTCATCCGTCGAGTTGTGTGCTCAAAGTTGCTTGCTATCTATACATATATCTACAGGTATCTACCCCTCCTTCAATTGCCCAGTTGAGCATTTGCTTCCGAAACTCATTTGGATCACTGCATGTGCGACTCGATTATTACTCACATAGACCAAGGCGCTGGGATTTTTACATTGTTCTTTCAAGTGTTTGCCCAATACTATAACTGCTTTCATCTGCATACACCCGTGGCACTTCAATCTACGCGATCCAATGGTCGATTCATTGTGCATTGAGAAGGCTTTTGATTTAGAAAACTCTCCGTCCCTACGAGCGAAGTGTTTTTGATCATCTCTACCTGTACCTTATATGAGCGGTCAGTTGAGCACACATGTATGTCGTGCAGATACTTTTGACATGTCACGACTACGAGGCTGGTATCTTCGACATTTGTGGATAGCTGAAATCTCTCAAGTGACTTGAGAGATTCGAATGCTGCGGTTTCGTAGTTCTTGTGGCTTCTTCTGTCCACTAAAAATTTATATCATGAGAAAAGGCTGCACTTCTTGTGCGACGCAAGTGAAGCTCCACAATATTGTTCACCGTTATATACAATGCATTCTTATCTATCATTTTTCGGTCTATGAAAAAAGCCCCCAACAAGTCAGCAAGTGTCTGCATAACAAGATTTCTTACTATTCGGGTTCCACCCGAATCAAGACTTGACACACATATCTTCGGCCCGCTCCGGATGTGGTATTAGTTCTTGGTTCTAGTTCTAGTTCTGGTTCTAGAACTACCTCGGCCTGAACATAAATATATGTTGGTCCCAAAAACCAGTTTTTGAAATCAAAACAAATGATAGTCTATGTAACTTACTTCCTCTTCGTTATATTCCGTCTGACCTTCACAAGACACCATCCTCAATCCAACTTCAATCACACTTGAATTGGCATGGGAAGGCAATGTACTGCAAATTTGACATAAGAGCGATGATCTATGCCTATCTGAAGAAATTCAGATTAATAGTCCGACTCGGGATCTGTTGCCGTTCGGGAGTATCGTTGTATGGCTGTCGATCGCAGATCAAGCAGTCCACCGATCGTCATCTGTACAATTTTGGGGAGATCTGACAGCACTTTATCGTTGTACTACGCGAGAAGTTATGCTTAATTGGACAACGAGGTTATTGTTCCATGAAGCCTACCGACTCTGCGATGTATGCATGAACCACCACTTCAGAAACTTCTACTCAAATGTTTCTTTACTGGGGTTCTGCATTTTCTTTTGTCTTCTAAGCCTCAGCCTTAAACATACGCGTCATCAAAATGGTAGCGATCAACCAAAATATGTACATGTGCGGGCAGAAGGAGGAATTTTTATTTGTCCTACCAAGAGCACAAGGTCTCACGTCTTTTAGTATAAATCCGACCCATTCCAGTGTTCTGGCATTCAGTTACACTAGATTGACTTGCAAGCCACTTTTACCACGAGATCTGGAAGGCCGGGATCTGTAAACTCGTACAAAGAATTGGTTTTGTCTATTTAGGAGGCTATCAGTTTCATCTCTCATCTTTACTAGTGTCGGAGCGTCGCACACATCATATCACATCGATCTTCGGGACTTCCTTTCCCCTGATTTCCATCGAAATGGAAACCATCAAAATTGCTACCCTTCTTGCCCATCAACTGAAAGGGACCCCGAGTCTCGCGACTGCCCTCCAAGTACAATGATGACCGAGATGTTCTACTTAAAACCTTCCACACTGTTACTAAAATTTAGTCTTGAAGCTAATATATGGCAAGCAGAATCATCGTGGAACTTGCAGCTTCCGGTTACAGATTGCTTAATTTCTTGATGCGATAATGTCCCGAAAGTGCTTTCTCCAAGCCGGTTGCCATCTTCACAGGCCCGAACGGAAGCTATTCGGTCGGCAGCGTGCAAGTTTGAACTGTCATATATCGTGTCTACCCCATGATGAAAGCTTCCGTATCAGACAGGACGATAGTTCTCCCCACTCGTACAGACACAAATGTCCCGTCGTTGCAGCGACTCCGATGAACTTATCAGGACTCCCCTGTGATCGATACTTGAGTTCATCACAGTCCTCAATTCCAGTATCATACGCTCAATAACAGGTATATTCAGCATGAAGCTAATGCTTACAGAGTTACGTATCAGTTAGCATATAATTCACGATAACTGATGATTGTCGACTGGACAATCATTTGTCGACCCGCAGTGAAATATCGTGTTAGTACTGATCTGTCGATCCTGGTTAGTAACAGATGACCAGAATGCTTAGAATATCTCTTCCGATTGGAAAGTATTGGAATCTTGAAATATCCGATCTAGAGACTCCAATCATGAATGGCATTACTCCAGTGTTTCCAATAGTCTGGACTGCAGTCCCGATTTGAACCTTTTCGGTGTTCGGAAAGCTGTAGAACTTTGAGAGTGGTTTATTTCTTTCAGTTGATATCTTGTCCCCATTATTTCAATATTTCAAATTACTTCAATATTCCATATAAATTCGATCTATAAAACAGGTTCGGGAATCAAGATTCTCTCGTTATCGGACTGCAGTCCGGACTATTGAACACACTCCATCACTCAAACCTGATGAGAACGAACGACTTCCGATTCAATTTCGCATGAGGTTCTTGGAAATATCGTCTGATAAAGTATGATATGAACTTGATAAGGTGCTTCTAAATTTCATCAAAATTTCAAATAACTTTCTTTACCTTGCATCATGGCGTATGAAGTAAATAGCAGTCGAATACAAGAATGTTTTCATTCTCAGTACTCACCAATGCACCTTTGCCAGCGCATCTTTTAGGCATAGCAACAGTGAGGCCTCTGGAATCCGAATGATCCATTGATTGCCCAAGTAGCTTGAAATATTTTGAGGAAATGGACAGTAGGAGCAAGAGTGAAAATTTTAGTTGACCTTTAATTTTTCAAAAGGACATCGACCCTTCAAGAATATAGTTTTCGGTATTTCAAAAACTTAGCTGGTGCTCATAAAGATATATACAGCATCACTATCCCATCTTAATAGACCCCGTATAAAATATGCGCATCAATTTCGAGATCTCACCAATTTATTGGAATCAATTATTAATATTGCTATCTTGCTTTTATATCAGATCTTTTGAAAGAAATAAATACCTAATTATCTCATATGAAAACAAATTTTGTTTCCCCAATCCTACTCTCTCACCTTCTTCGCCCACCCATCTCACTCCATCACTTTCCATATATATTCCCCAACGGCGCAGTTTCTTGCACATACGACCATAGACTAAGAAGAATTGGGCTATAGATTTACATTATTGTTCCAACAATAATCTGGATTCGAATTTACGTTTGCATGAGACGGTTATCGGTATCTCGTTATCGATATCTTTTTTCCCCGTATAATTACCATATAGCAATCGTTCTTTTTATTTATTTGTTATCAAGTTAGTTTTGTAAGCTAGTATATTCAATCGTCTTTGTCTTGTAGGAAAATGAATTAAAATATCATGCAGCCAGAATGAGCTATTCGGCAAGATAAAATCGGATACACTGATCAGTATAGCTGTAGATGGGCTTTGGCGTCATGAGCCTGTTTACCTAACTGCCAATATATGAGATTGACTCGTGGTTATAAATGATTATTTGATTTCCTAATTGTATGTATAGCTTGAGTTATTGTCTTACTGCTTCGCCGTAATCGATAATATTCCTGATCGCGAGGGGCGATTTGGTAGATCTTCCTTTTGAAGTGATCTAGCTAGCCTTCAAGGCCACTGTACTCCCCCATTAATTTCTTGATGACTGTGCATATTATTCTGTAAGCTATCTTCCGGCTTCTGAAACTCTATACGTTTTTCTTACCAAGTGACATGAGACAATATAGAAAATAAGACCCCGTTGGATTCTGAAAGTTCGTTGAGTACCTACCTATATAGTATAGGATTGATTGTCGGCCTTACGTCCAACATAAAGGTTCTATTAATGATCTGTGCTCCTTACCAATTCATAGCACTGGATATCCTGATCTTTGTGCAATGGCGAGCAAGTTTACACCGTATATCCGGACGAAGAAAGAAATCTATATCCGGTATCATGTCATCTGACAAGAGAAAAGGAATCCTATCTCCAGATCACTATTTGATATCCGCGGTATTACTGATCTGGTTGCGGAACCGATGTGCAGCAGGTGTTAGATGTTACACGGCGTTCTTAGCCCTACAGACTATGCTTCCTACTCTGGATATCAACCCAGGGTCTTCAGCAATGCTGTATGCAATGAGATTTCTAAGCAGAGGTGATTATATGAAGTTCCACTCGTGGTGTAGTGATGAAGGAAAAGTATTTAAGGAAGACGAAATATTGTGCTTTTCCATCTACAAAGTCACAATCATCCATAACCATCATTAGACATTGCATTGCAGTCACTCAAGATGCAAATATTTCAATCCCTCACCACTGCAGCTCTCCTCCTAGCATTCACAAATGCCAAACCCCACGGACCAAGTCATCCAATTTCGATATCGAGCAGAATCGACATCCCAACCACCATCATCGCGGGCGTCACTGTCCCCGACACACCACTCGTACGTGCCGCTCAATCCTACGCACGTGCCCACAATGACGACATGACCTACAACCACGTAATGCGATCCTGGCTCTTCGGAGCTCTCATTATCTCTCACAATCCTCTCCTAACCCGCACCATAGACCCGGAAACACACGCCATCGCGGCGCTGTTGCATGATCTCGGACTCGACAACACTGGCGACCTTATCTCCCCCGACAAGCGATTCGAAGTCGATGGCGCCATCGCCGCTCGCCACTTCCTCCATACCGCCATACAAAACGGCACCGCGCCGCACGATGACTGGGACGAACATCGAATCCAGCTGGTCTGGGACACCATCGCCTTGCATACCGATCCGTCGATTTTCCGCTACAAAGAACCGGTGGTCAATTTTACGGCTACGGGGATTTTTGCGGATTTTCGGGGGCCCATGAGTGATTTTAGTGGCACGTTGACGTGGGATGAGTATTATAGGGTTAAGGATGCTTTTCCGAGACTGGATTTGGGACCGAATTTTAAAAGGTGGATTTGTGGGTTTGCGAGGAGTAAGCCGGCTACTACTTATGGTTAGTTTTTTTTCTTGGCTTTTTCCATATTTTCGCGGACGTTTTATTGACGGGTGATGGTTGACTTTTGCATAGATAATTGGATGATGCAGTTTGGGGTGAGGTATGTGGAGAACTTCACTGGGGAGGCCAAGGGCCATTTGGCTATTGATACACTTGATGCGACGCTGCCGAATTAGAGGTTGTCGTTGAGAGAGATAAATGGAAAGGGGGGGCTCGGAGGGAAGACTACCGATATTCTGAGGGTATTATAGGCAAGGTGTCTCGATCTGAAGAGAATTATTCGTTCACTAACTACTTCAATAGATTCATTAATTGATTTTTTAGATTTTAATAGCTTTGAGAATATATAATCACCTAATTGATTGTTCCAAGCTAATCTAGACGTTCAAATCCGATATGAATCTGATCTTCAAATGGAAATTGAACTTCTTACCCTCTTCACTCAGACTCGGATAGCTTCGCAACTTGAATACTCCCCATATTAAGCGATGCCCCCATCGCTCCTCTCCATTACCACACCCCTCATACCACTAACAACGCTACCCGCTAAATGCATCCGCACATTTCGTCTGGTCGGGGGACAAGGGGGTGAATGGGGTAGGTGAATAAATGAATGAATGAATGAAAGAATGAAAGAATGAAAGGAAATAAAATTGGTGAATGGTGAATAAAAGAATGCTTCAAGTTGAAGAATAAACGAATCATTAGTGTTTGGGATAACAGGGGGAAGGTGAATGCGGAAAGTGCAATAAGGTCTTTCTGGGAAGGTACTAGGTACCTATTGAACACATGGCTTTTGTTCCTCTTTTGATGAATAGTATAGCCTACCTCTTGCTTTTTAAATAAGACTCATCGTACACTTGCATTTCATGGAGTGTTTTCATGTTTTTATCTGATTTAGATCGGATCGAATAAGCTGGCATTGCTGTTTAGCTTAAAATAACATACTTTTATCTCTTATTGTTCAGGTAAAAGTATACTTTAGTTATCTTTTTTTTCTCCTAGAAACTCTCTTATAGTCCGAATTAGTTGAGAGTAAAAAATGTGGTTATTATGATCGAAGAATTTAATACTTCAATCATGATGCCTAATGAGGTATCCCGAGACGAATATCTCACCTCGTTATTCCACATCACTAGAAAGACTTGTGCTGTTCATCTTTAACTCGCTAGATGATGGCCTTTTACTAGTTCTCATCTCGATTCATATATTATATATGCCTCTAAACTACAGGCTGAATGAGGTCAATTAGCACGATGAGATAATATGGCCCGGGAGAGGCGGGTGAGAAGTAAGGAAGTGGATAGGAGTACCGTAGAATGCCAATGAGGAGTCCGAAGCGAGGAAGAAGATCCAACTGGGTGATGGGTGTGCGAGATGGGCGAGTGAATGTGTGATGAAAGTCGATAAATAAGGAGAAGCAAGCCTGAGAAGAGATAGGAATGTACAGTCTGATATTATGAAGCTGGAAAAAGGGGCTTTGGTGTCTCTTTCTGAGATTAGCATACTGCGTAGTGAAAGGGTTTGAATTCTAGGTGATAAAGAGACTGAAATATGAAGGATATCTCTTTCTCGACTCATTTTTCGAGCGGAAACCCCTAAATTGGAGATTTGAGGAATTGTTCTCGGGCCAAAGAGGAAACAAGTCTTGGTTGTTGGATTTTTAACGGGACTTGGGGAGGGGGCGAGAATTTTGTTAGATGTCGAGAGTGAACTTCTATGTACCTACAGCATCTGAGAGTTGGGGCGGTGTCATATGCTTTGTGTTTATCCGAAGAGAGTAGTTTTGTCATTGTCGCTATGCCTTTTTCTTTTCTCATTGGCTGTAATATTCGAGTTGACTAGGTAGTGAAAAGTGGTACTTTACTCGTGAGTTTTTTAGTTACAAAAATAATACAGAAGTACTCCAGTTTGGTACAACATTCAAATATGGCACCTGGGAATTCATCACCAGGAAGAGCGAGAATGAATACCAGCCTGAGCAAACTCCATGTCGTTCCAGTACCCCAATAGATAATCGTACAATGTTTCCTCGCAAGTTGCCCGTCTATCCTCCCCGAAATATTTCGCATCGTAACTTGTATGATGAAAATTGATGATGACTCAAATCTTAAGCCGCGTTTTTGGCACAGGAGTCTTTCATGCAATATTACATTCAAGTACTATAAATGTAGCATATTGCCGTTTTTACTTCAAAGCAAGCCCAAAGCCTTAGCTAGGCATACAGAAGGAATACTGTAACCCTAATGCAATATCAAGCCCCTGAAATAAACATCATATGTTCCGATCTATCAACTTGACCGTCTATATGACCACTGGCTTGGCTAATTATTTGATTGCTGACCACCTCCTATACATTTATAAATATACAAAATATATTATTATTACGCCGAGCTTACTGTGCCTACTTCAGCCTAGCTTGGCTTTTGTTTCCTTTCACCATTTAGAAGAGTATTTAAGGTTAGATTTAAAGAGAACAATATGGAGTAAAAGGCTTTTATCTTAAGGGATTTATTTTACCGCACTTTTTGGTTGAAAGTTTCGAAATATTGCGCTCCTCCAATAGGGCTGAGAAGCCATGTATACTATGAGCCTCTGCCGAGGGGAGTTACAGATAGGGTAAGAAACGTAAGCAAAGCCGCCTAGATTGTATTTTTGACAAATACTTGCTTATGGACGATATTGAATCTTACACCGAGGTTCTGTAATATATATTTATATATATATAGCCGCCCCCCCCTTTATCCAAAATGTACTTTTTGATACGACGTGAATTGTACATAATTGCTCCAGTAGACGGGTGCATCTCTTGATGCGCCTCATTGGGGAGCCATTCATAGAATCAAGCATGAAATTAAGCTTACGAAGGAATGTCCGCAGGATAGATCAGTTCGTATGTATCAAGTTTTGTGCCATTTTCTGTTGCACTTCAGCATTATGATATGATCATCATTAATTTGACGATGGACGTTCCTGTGGGAATATTTGACGAGGACTTTGCAATTTCAAGAGTAATCCAATGAGTAGGTTTGCAGTATATAAAGATTGACTTACCAAGGTGTGAGGTCTATTGCTGCACAATCACTTCACTGCATTTCCATCTTCTTCATATATTTCTCTCTATTCAAATTCATACATTCTTAACCTCCTTTCAAATATGAATTTCGCAAATTTTGTCTCCTTGGCAGCTCTCCTGTCATTACAGATCTCCTCTGTTCTCGCTGCCCCAGTAGCAGAAGCAGAAGCAGTTGACACATCGTTTGGATTGGAGAAACGTGTCGGCAAGGATCAGGGAAAGGGAACAGAGAAAGACCCATACATTTTCAACATTGACTGTGATAGTGTTGAAGAAGTATGCGAGGCTCAATGTGCTGCAATTCTCTGCTTTAAATCACCTTCGGTACTGTAAGTTCGCTAGCAATCTTCAGTCTCGTTTATATAATTGTCCCTAATAGCAACCAGTCAATACGGAGGGGAGGGATCTAGCGATACGCGTAGAACAGAGAGTGGTGCAAACTCGAGTCCTTTCAAGAAACCACTTGCTAAATTGGTTGGGAACCCTCCAAAGGAGATCGACTTATCAGCATTGGGGCAGTCGAGTTGGATTAGTCCGGAAGATACTACCGTGGCATCTGCTAAACAGGGTGGTAAAGGAACACTTATTGCCCCTGTCAAAGTCAGCCATAACAAGAGTTAGCGACCCTCCCCCGCCCCGTTCACTCAAATTGACAAAACTAACATATGTACCAGAGGAAGGATCCAGATATGTAAGCAAATACAATTCTCCGATGCTGCACTTCCCGATTCAAGCACCAATCCCATTAATGATTGTTTCAACTCATCCACCCTCTTTACCTCTCGTATATTTTTGATTCCCCATTCTCCCACAAGAACTTTCTTCATTAGGTAGCCACTAACCCCCGCTTTTATAGAACGGACAACTTAGTCACTACAAAACCGAGAAAGATGAATGGTTCAAGAAGATGTACTTTAACGCTGGGTAAGATACGAATACTCCGATCCTGTATGTTTCTCGCCAACTAACAAAATGTGTCAGCAAATACTGCAAAGCATTAACAGATGGAAAGGCAGCTGACACCGTTTGCAAAAACGTACCGGCATCGGATCCAGTCAACTTTATGTTTCGACGAACATCCCAAAAGAGTGGAAATTCAATCCTCTGGCAACATCTCAAATACGGCACTGATACCTGGGCGGTAAACTTCCCCGGCTACTAGATTTAGCTGCATATCTTGGAGATACAATGAGCAACGGAAAGATGGACAACGATTTTCTTGGATGATGTTTGGGTTATTGTCATTTGTTTCACGAGTTAGACTTTTTGAGAAAAGACTTTTAAAAAAATATGTTTCTCTTCGTTTTCAAAGTAGGTTTGTTTGCTGGGGTTGTTTTCGGGATTCCGGGGGAGCAGAAAGAGAGATGGCATGCTGGCATGTAAAGATCTCGGATGCATGAACACTTTATTTTCGTTTTTTAGCTTTCGAAATCTTATGCTCTTTCTATCCACAGGCATGATGAATATATTACTTTTCTTGAAATGATAATGTGGGACGCAAAACGCACTACAGGATATGTCATTTGACAAAGACTGAATAAAAAAGGCCTGTATATGAATGCGTGACATGAGTGGAGACGATGGTTTAAAGCACAACATTGCAGCTGGCTGTGCAAAGTAATGGTTGAATTTACGAGTCCTAGCTCAAGATAATGAGAACTTTTGCCTTGTTAAAATGTCATTTCGCCACAACCACGCAACTGCAACCAAGGTACCGGGACCTGAGAGAACAAAAACAGCAGCTCCTCGTGCAAGAAGTGACGACCAACTTCTTTCAACAAGCCCTGAATTCTTCATATCGCCGATCAAATACAGTAGCCACAAAAAGCCTGCTCCAAATGAAAATACTTGATCAGCTTGAACATATCTTCTCATAGCTTCAGGGAAAGTCGCTTGCTCGACGGCTTTTGGATAATACAAAGTGATTGGCGAATAAGGTGACATCAAATTGACATAAATCCAAGCAACACCAGATACGACAGCGAAAACTTTGACCGCAACTTGAGCTGCTTGGGTAGAGGTATTCTTCATACGGTTGGTCTTGGCAGCAATGGTGTACGGAAGAAAGATCTGACAGAGACCAAACCAGACAGGAAACAGCTGCCAGAACCATATCCACCAATATCGTATTGATATGGTATTGCCACAATACATCATGAATATGGGAATGTAGGAGAATATTGATATGGTAAGGACGATAAATTTATTAGATGGTGCGTTTAAATCATGGAGATGAGGTCGGCTTAGTGTATCAGGTGTGGATGTAATGTAATGGAGGTAAAAGTATACTGGGACAACAACGCCGGCACTGAGCACTTGCATCGGAAGACCAAAGAGTATAGGACTAAAAATTAATTAGGGTTCGGAATTTGATATGAGTTGTCCGTACTCACAGGTAGGATGGGGTCCAAAGATTGACAGGTTTGTAAGATTCGATCATAAAAATGGTGTACAGAAGGCTGATATCCAGCAGAAAACTGAACATCTGATACCAGGCAACTGGGTCAACACCGAATGCTGCGGGTCCAAATGCAATTGAGACTCCTCGAAAGATTTCATCCAGAAATCCAACACGGTAGAAGCTTTTTATGATAGGAATATCAACAGAGTCCCATGTTATGTTTCCCGTGGAAAGAATCTCCTCCAGGTGAAGTAAGGCTTCATCCCGACCCATACATAGAAAACATCCAATTGAAAATGCTAGAATTGGTAACCCTATCACAGCCCGGGTGACCTTGCTGCTTGCCATGGTTTGAATGATTATGGAAAGATACCGGACATTGAAAGCCCCAAAGAACTTGCTTGAGAATTTAGAATGGACGATTGAACTTCACTACAGAAAATAAAATTCAAGATGTAGATATTCATGAGGTGAGAGGGGGGTTCAAACAGCTTCTTTATACTCTGGAAAGGCCCCATCAAATCGTCGAGTTCGAGAATTTCCAACCAACAACACCTGCATTGAAACAACTTTGCATAAAATATGGGGATGGGTACATGTTTTGGGGGTGTCCAGACTCCAAAGTGTTGATTATGGAGATGGTATACTATCAAAACCGTTGGTTATGGAGATGCTACTGGTGAGACTAACCCCTAGGTCACCAATTCTCCGAGGTTTATGCGGAAGAGATGTACTGAACTCAAGATAGATTCTTATGCCAACGACTCCTTTGCTGTGCCTCCCAACTACAACGCACTCGGTCTGAATGCTCGCATACATACATATGTATCTTTATATCTTAAGGCCCCTGGAAGAATATTGGACTGCCTTGCACTTTGCCCTTATTACTCTTAATCAATTGCTACGTATTTTGCAAAAAACGCTGAAATAACAGCACCAAACAGCTTTCCCCCCTTTGTATTCAAGGAGTTATATACGTGATATAAAAACTTACATCTATCCCAGTGGTTTAGACCTGTAAAATGTAGTATCATTCAAGTCAAGTGTGTCGAGCTCAAGATCTCTTTTACCAATTGCAATGTAACTGTCAGCTGAATCGCGGGGATCTTTCAACGCTGGTTTTGAGCCTGGTTTCAAGTTTCAGCAACTCCAAAAGTAATTTTCGCAAAAGGCTTGCATCATCTCACTCAGATTAATTCCTGCACGTGTTACGTAAGCGCAGCCTCTTAAGCTTCGCCATCAATCCTTTAACCTACCCGTACAAAAGCCTCAATTTCCTCCCCACTCCAGAATTACAACCAAAACCCTACTCTATCCATAGAAAATTCAAATTTTCTTTCATAAATCTGGTCTTCTGCAGCTTCGTCGTAACACACTACTGTACCCCGCATTTGAAACCAACAGATACTTCGAGTCTATTTTACCCCAGATCTAAAACCATGTCTGCGTTCCTAGTTTTCTGCACTGCAGAAATTCCAAATGAGGCAAGTCAAGTGACCCTGTTTAGTCTCGAATTTATACTGATAGATAGTTCTCTTTCCTAGACCCTCGCCGCCTTCCAAACACAATCTACAAGCGCCAGAAACGCACCCGAGAGTCCATGGATCCTCCAAAAGATTCCATCTGAAGGTGTTCACGGACCCGAACTTACTCTTCCTCTTCCAACACCCTCAGTTCCGACTGGTTTTAAAGACGCAACGCCTGCGACTTTACAAGCCTTCATGGCCGAGAAGGTCGTAGGTCGACATGAATTTCCCGAGTACAGGGGCTCCATCGCATGGAATGAATTCGTAGTATTGGACTCACGAAGTGCTGAGGACAAAAATACTTGCCTTGTCTATCATCGCGTACAGCGTATGCCTGAGGGCTCTGCAGAGGGTGAATGGGATGAAGAGAAGCTCATCTATGAGTGGAAGGTCTGGCGCGTCAAATTTTTGATGGCTTGGTGGTTGATTACTGGACTGAATGATGGCGATGATATTATGTTTGATCTTATGGAAGATGAGAAAGATACGTATACAGATCGAGATGGAGTTTTGCAGATGCCTTATATGGAACATGATGAGCATGAATATCCGGATTTGGAAAATCGCGTGCCATGGGGTCCAGCCCCCTAGGAGAGGAGGGCGTTTTGTCAGTAGTATCTTTGAGACTCGTTTAGCTTTACTATATTGATGGCAAGATATACGGCCAAATAGTTCTGATTGATACTAGTCTAGATCTAAGTGGGAGTAAGAACTCAATGATATTCATTATCAAGTCTAAGATTAGATGGTAACCACTGTATTTGTCAATATGATACTGAAAATTGGTTAGGTGACGATGGAGACGACTGGCTTATTAAAGCCATCGAGGCCTGAAGTCCAGGTTCAAGAGCACAGTCACCAAGTATAAAAACCAAAAACACCACCATACTAATACTATTCCTCATTGCCGATATAACATTCCATAAAGTTTAAGTCACAAATACTGACATTGCACAGTTCCTGATTCGATAGGATGGTCGCATAATTTAGAGATTTAATAACGTGTCATGATGGCCCTCCTATTTTATAGAAGTTAGAACAGACCTGAATTATCAGGCTATATATATCTCGCTATTTTCTATTTGTGAACAATATTTCCCCCTGAGGATTTGGAAACTGATTAGTCTGAAAATTAATCACTCTCGGTTGCCCCTCGCCATCTTTCAACTTCAATTCGTACTTTACCAGAAGATATTCTAGTATCAGCTTGACCTGATGACTAGCAATAGCCCGTCCCGGACATGCATGTCTGCCCGCTCCAAACTGCATCTGTTCCAACTTGAGGCTGGTCAATTGGAATTTATTGTCGTTTTCAGGCACCACATGTCGAAGCTTGTAGAAACGCAGACCATCAAAGGTGTTGGGGTTATTATAGAGGTCAGGATTAAAGTTGATTGCGTTTGCCGGCGAAAATAACGTCGAGCACTTGGGGATTACCACTCCACGGGACAGAGTGATGGTTTCCCGCCCGATTCGTTGAAAGGTGACTATTTGCACTTAGAACCCTACCGCTTCTATGTCGTGTATGGGAAGATGTTTACTCACGAGTCAAGTGGCCACTATGCCTGAGTGTTTCCTTCACGAAACTATCCATTTTCTGCAGCTGCTCCATACTATACATTGTCCACTGGTCTCCCGCTCCTCTCACCGTCTCTTCAATCTTCTGCCTCAAGATCGGTACGTACTCAGGCTGTGTAGCAAGATTGAATATGCAATTCGTGATCAACTGGGTTTTTGTATTCACGCTCAGAGCCCCGATGATGAGCTGCATAATGGCGTGCAATTGTGGATCGTTTTTATCTTTAGGGTCATTCGTGTTGTCCCGGAGCCATTCAATCGAGTCGTGTGGCTTTTTGTGTATTTGTGATTACGGTTCTTCTCACTGGTAATTAGTTCAGCTAGGATAGGGGCTAGAATATCTTGCGCTCGACGGTTACAGTCCCAGACGCTTCATCCGCTGGTCGGTAAGCTATATGCCAATATCTCGCCACTATACCTTCGTAATCCTCTCTACAGTAATTCAGCACAGAATCTTACTTTCTCACGCGAAAACATAGAAGTTTACAGGGTAACAATGGCGAAGTGGATGAGGACACTCCCGCCTAGTATCAAATTCATATCAGGATATCCGTCAAAACTTCACTATTTGTATGGTAAGATAAGGAAATCTTGAAAACCCAGCTTTACTCGACGAGCCGAGCTGATGGGATCTATTGATGACAATGGTCAAGTCTATATCCTGCTTGAAATACTGCATTGCTCTCCGTTGTCCCATTCAGTACCTCAACTTTGTGTTTCAATATGTTCCAGAGCCGTTCAAATTAGGTCAAGTCTTCTCCAACCATACTACTAGATTAGATTTACTGTTCGATCATAGGAACTTGCAGCCAAAATATCAAACTTTCGGAAACCAACCACTTAATGGCAATCAGCGGCACTGAAAATGGCCACGCCAATGGTCATGCCAACGGCCTCTCGGACGGTGCCAATGGTAGCAACTATACTAACGGTCATTCCAATGGCCTCTCACGAGGTACCAGAGACAACCCGTCGCTATATGCGGCATGGCAATGAGACTCACTGGTGGAATTCGCAACAATGCGGATTTGTATAAATTTCTGTTCGAAAAAAAGGATGCTCGATCATTGATTCCAAATGACAGGTACATGTTGATGCCTACTACAGCCCACATGGCCAAGATGGAACCATCACCACAAAGCAGGGCTATTTTCTGGACGATTTAGACTATTCGAACCTCGATCTGTCGATGTTCACTTTTAGTGCGGCTAAAGCGGAGCAGGTAAATCCAAATCATAGGCTAGTGCTTGAGGTGGTCCGAGAAGCCTTTGAAAGCGCAGGTGTGAGTGAATGGCGGGGCAAGAACATTGGAGCCTATGTTGGTCTGTTTACGGAAGATTGGCAAGAGCTAGCCACAAACATAACTAGGAGTTCAATTCTCACCGCATTATGGGTGGCACTGACTTTGCTTTGCCTAACCGCATCGCTTATGAATACGATATCAGGGGCCCCAGGTAAGCTTTCATTACCCAATTAATTAAAGTGCTCTCCAAAGAAGTGATGCTAAAGTGTAATTAGTATGGTGGAGAAAATCACCTCTGCAATGATCACTGGATCGAATTTGATTTTGGGTGAGTCATATCCGAAACGGAAGTTGTTCCTTGACCAACATGTTTCTTGCATTGTGAGAAATCCTAAGATAAATCCACTAATCTATCTTGATGATAGCTCCTGGGTTGACTATCCTCTTGAGTGTGTTTGGATCACTCTCACCAGAGAGCTCCTAGAAATCGTTTGACACTTCAGTCGATGGATATGCTCGAGCTGAAGCCGTTTCAGCGATATATATCAAGCGTCTAGATGAGGCTATCAGGGACATAAACCCAATCCGAGCCGTAATCAGATCTTCAGCAACTAACGTTTACGTATCGCTGACTTCCTCATTTCATATTGGCATTGGGTTTTCTGAAAAAAATATCACGATGTTCCCAGAGCATCATACCAGATAGTACTAATATTATGATACCACAGTGAAGTTCCCTCGAGATGTACGCCTTCTTTAGCCCCAAACATCCCACTGCCCGCATTTCGCAGTGACGCCACCTATCTTCTAGTTGACGGTTTGGGTGGTTTAGGCAAGGGCATAGCTGGTTGGATGGCTTCATAGGGCGCTAACAACGTGATGTTTCTCTCTTGGTCTGCCGGCAAATCTCCAGAGTATCAAGCTTTTGCGAAGGAGCTAAATCTAATGGGCTGCTCAACCCAGTTGTTCGCCGTTGATATTGCAGACGCTACAGCCGTAAAAGAGGACGTTTCACATGCATCTTTGCCTATTGAAGGTGCTTTGCAAATGGCGATGGTCTTAGATGATCGAGATATCTTGGATATGGACCTGGAGTCATGGAACAAGGCAGTCATCACAAAGGTCCAAGGAGCTTGGAACCTACACTGACATCATCGATACTAGACTATTAATTAATCTAATTATAAACTATCGATTTATATATAATTTGTATTAAATTTGTAGCTATTTTGATCGATTTGCACAGATTTCTTATAGACCGATAAGGTCGATAAGGTCGATAAGGTTAATGAAAATAAAGTACCGATGATGGGAGCTGGAGTGATTTACCTGCCCAGCCTGCTTATAAAGTTGATAGAGACCTCACTAAGCCTATATTTTAAATCAGAATGGCGCAGTGAACACTGAAGATGAACGCTGAACACCTGCTGTAAGTTAAAAATTGAAACCTAATTTCGACGATTTTGACGCTGATTTGATCCACTATTTGAACCTATGGGGCCTCAGGTTCATCCTCTGATATGAATACAATGCTCATCACAACCTGGAATGCATCCCCAGACCTCACCCGTCTGGCCTGCACCGGACAATCTGCAGGTGGAAACCTGGCAGTACAATCTGGGCTCCTCTTCTCGGAACTTTCACAAATCAAACTTATCACGTCTATGGGCGGCTCTTTGAGTACAGATATTCCTTATTGTCGCGTTCCTGGACTCAGGAAGACTTTAGGAAGGAGTCCTCCACCAGCTGGGAAGGCGAAGAATATCATCCGGACGTACGTGAGGAACATCAAACCTCAATCAATGAGAACGAGTGGGAATGTCATCGAGATGTGGGACTTTTTTGACCTGCGTGTTGAAACAGGCATACTTGGGTCGTTGGCGTGGGGCAGGGCGGAAAGAGGAAGTGGACGTAATGAAGGTGTTGGACAGGGCAGAGACAATGCCACCTAGCAAGCAAATTCTTGGAATTATTCGGTAAAGAGGATAAAGATTCACAGTAGTTTGTTGACCTGAAGCCTATCGATCCATAAGTTGGGCAGCTCTTGATTGATCTCAAGAATCATCACCTGACACTATTTCTATGCTTTTCTTTTTTGAGATGGCAATCTTATTTGTTCTTTGGTCGTTACCTCTTAATTCTTTAGAATGCATTGCTAACTTTGGGCGTTTCATATAGTATGGCTCATACATGGCTTGCAGGACTCTGTGGTGAGTGACGAGTCCAGACTTCTTTTTCCACGGCAATGATGTATAGGTTCCCCCGCTGTGCTCCATGGGATTGGTTGGAAAATTAAAGCGGAAACTTCCTGGTGTTCCCCTATTATTGAGCCTTGAACTTAGAGACCATGGATTCGAGGCTACACGTGATGGGAAAGAGGCGTGGATCCAAGAAGGACTTGGATTTATAAGAAAATATTGGCCGTAGTAGGGCTCAGGCAGGTGCCATAACTTTTAGGTACGGTATTACCAAGTTCTATTCATATCTGGAGAATAAATTAGATAGACATGATTGAAAAATATAATGTGACATCTAGCCGCAACACCCATGAATGAAAGAAGAGAAAATTGCTTATTAGCTCCCCTTGCATTGTATCTGACATGGGTCGGGGAAATGCACTCCTTCCGTCTGCGCGAGTACATGCACGATTACACCCCGTGACTCGCCTGTGAGGCTCCGACGATGTAACATTGTGCCGTATTCCGATTGTTGATCAAAAAATATATCATTACTTTACTCAGGCTTGGGCAACCAGTATACCCGCAGGTATATATCATGTGATCGTCCCATCTAATCGTCCAAAGTTGAGGTTATTCCCAACTATATAAATGAATCAAAGTCAACAAATAGGTAAAAGTATAAAAAATAAACCTCTCCCTACATACCTTTTCCCTCCTCCGCCCTTCTTTCCCCCTCCCCTGTGCCCATACCCGCCGGATAAACCCCGGGTTACCCTACCTTTTGCCCAACCCCAGCTTTACTACCTTATCAATGTTGTCACGAAGATCAAAGTTCCCTTTGTATATGCGCGATTACACCCCGTGACCCACCTGTGAGGTTTTGAAGCGCTAATCTTGTGCCGTGCATGACAGTGATTGTCAATCAAAAATTCTATCATTGCTTTACTACCTTATGATTAATGTTGTCACGAAGCTCAAACTGACCCTTTCCACACTCTCTCCCCTCTAATACATCCTCCTCTAGGGAGCACCAGTCACTCTGATAATTCGATCTTTGATTTTGGGTAAACATGGCATCAATACAAGCTCCCAGAGAAGCTCCTTCGCATCAGCTATCTGCTGTGTCAGTTTTAGAAAAGAGGGACGACGATCCGTCCTTGACGTCTTCCATTCAACATGAAAAAGTCGACAGTGAACCCGATGATAACCAAAGCGCAGAAGCAAAAAAGGCCCCCAACGTGCCCCTTATCCAGAATCAAAATCCCGAGCCCGTGTGGGCTCACGGCCTTCAGCTCTGGGCCCTCATTGTTGCCGTGTCTTTAGTTCTCTTTCTCATGCTTCTCGATGGGACCATTATTGTTGCTGCTATTCCTCGCATCACCGATGATTTCCATTCCTTGAATGACATTGGATGGTACGGAGCTGCATATCAGCTGGGAAGGTACGTGAAGGATTCAACCTCTGAGTGCAAAGGGTACCATGATTGAACGCGAGACTGACATGTTCGCAGCGCGGTCTTTCAACCACTTACTGGAAAAATATATATGAAGTTCAAGCCTAAAGCACGTACCCATTTTGCTCCCCTTTCGTGATTTTCCCCTTACTAATTATTATGTTTAGTGGACATTTCTGACCTTCTTTATCCTTTTTGAAATCGGTTCCTTGCTTTGCGGAGTTGCTAACTCCTCAAATATGTTGATCGGAGGACGAGTACTTGCAGGCGTAGGAGCTTCGGGCATGTTCAATGGCTCCCTGATTATCATCTCGGAATGCGCCCCTATGGAGAGAAGACCAAGTATGCTCCAATGCCTTCCTGAGCATATTTAACTGGCTCGCTGACAATGTTTGTAGCTCTAACCGGGATTGTGATGGGTAGTAAGTCTACCACTATCTGAGCTGATTGTCATATGCTCATACTACTTTAGTTGCGCAACTTGGCCTAGCCAGCGGCCCTTTATTTGGTGGCCTGTTGACACAATTCGCCACTTGGAGATGGTGTAGGTCTTCCACTCGCTTTCCTACTTTGGAGCCTGGATCATACTAAAGTTTTTAGGCTTTTACCTCAATCTTCCCGTCGGTGGCGCGGTAATTGCACTGATAATCCTCGTCCGCATTCCCCAACAACACCCAAGGCCTCCCCCCATGTCCGTCTTTCGCTCACTACATACGCACCTCGATCTTCTGGGCTTTGCTATGTTCGCTCCTGCTCTCATTATGCTGCTACTTGCTTGTCAGTACGGTGGGACTACTTACGCTTGGAGCGATTCTCGAATCATTGGCCTCTTTTGCGGCGCTGGGGCCATGTTCATCGGTTTCCTGATTTGGGATTACCATAAAGGCGATGAGGCCATGATTCCAATGTCGATAGCCCGCATGAGGACCGTCTGGACGAGTTGTATGGTATATGGATTGATGATGAGTAACTTGTACCTCGCTTCCTACTGGGTGCCAGTATATTTCCAAGGAGTCCAGGGCGTTTCTCCAATAAAGAGTGGTATATATCTTCTGGCAATGATTTTACCTCACGCCTTCGCCGCTGTATCATCAGGTCTCATTGGTAAGAACGTCGTTCCTGGTGCCAAGAGTTTACTAACGCCTCAACAGTCAACATAGTGGGCTACACTATACCAGTAGCTCTCTTTGCTTCAGTCTTGTTATCAGTTGGCTGTGGTCTTTTTGGTACCTTCTCACCTAGCACTCCGGTGGGCAAGTGGATTGGGTACCAGATCCTTTATGGAGTTGGTCGTGGTCTGGGAATTCAAATGGTATGCTTGATATTCACCATCACTAATCCTAGCGCCGACCTAATAACATTATTTCTCTCTGGTAGCCAATCCTCTCGGTTCAAAAAACTGTACCACCAAAACAAATCCCCCTCGCCATGGCGCTTGTCACATTCTGCCAATCTTTTGGAGCAGCCTTATTCCTCAGTCTCGGAGAAACTATATACAGTAATAGTTTTGGAAATCTCATCCACGAATATGCACCTTCGGCCAATGTTACAGAAATCACTGATGCTGGGGCCACTGGATTTCGAAGTCTTGTTTCAGGAGAAGATCTCGAGGGTGTACTGATCGCTTATGCCAAGAGTATTGATCGCGTTTTTTATATGGCAGCAGGATTAGCAGCTGGCAGCTTCATTTTCGCATGGGGAATGGGATGGAAAGATTTGAGAATGAAGAAGGCGGAAGTTTCAAAAGCTTAGAAGTATGATCTGATCTACGAATAAGACTAAGACCATACAGAAATTTATGGGGCGCTTCCGCTGCTGCAGGGACATGTCATATATTCAAATGACCCAGATGTATTTTTTAGAAAAGGTTGTAGTGAGCGTTGATAATTAAATTAAACCTCGGCAAACTCTTATTAACAACTCAGTCATTTCGTCAAGAATACTCGTTTGGTCTACCCTTTACCTTGATGGAGGTTTTGTGTTGACAGACTCCTTCCCGAACATTTTATTGAGACACAGATCTGTCATTCTAGTCCACGCTTGCTCCCGGTCTAAAATTATCATACGCCAGTGCTGTAATATAAAGAGATCGTTTGAAGTCAACTCTGGATGGCTTGTGAATCTACTGAATGAGCGATTTTTTGACATCTTCATGGGTCTTTTAGAATCATAATCTATTCCTCGCAGCTACAGAAGATATCGACTCATTTGTAGCGCGTCAAAAATGCAATATCATAGGGAAGCCAAGCTCGGTCCTATCATGTAAAACTAAATGCATCTATAACTGCCAGAATCCTCCACAAATAAGGTGACCTTCATGAGAGACTACCGTGGGCGACTAGAAAATCCTTCACATTCTCACATCTTTCTTCGTCTCAACTCCATTTCTGCGGTCTTGAAGGCTACGATAGAAAGCTCCCGTACTTTCCGCACAGTCTCGGTATTCGTTTTTACCGGATCAGCCACTCTAAGGCCCCACTTCCTCAGAAGCTCGATCAGAATCACCTTCATCTCGGTATCAGCAAAGAAAGAACTAGGGCAAGAATCCCTCCCGTAGCCCCAAGTCAGCGAATCAGAAGAGACCCCCACAAAGAGATGCTTTTTCTCCTTTCCAGCCAGCTTGCGGAGGCGATAAAACCTAAATCCGTCGAACTCATATGAAGGCTTATTCTCGGGCGGGTTTATTCCGGAGAAAGAGTTTGTGACTGGGGAGACATCTGTACCGATCTCGCATCGAAAGCACAACGAGCTACCCTCGAGATTCTATGCCCAGTGGAAAGCATTATGGGTTCCATAGCCTGGCGTAGAGTCGTGACTTGATACATTTATTGTCAGCATTCTTTGTTTGACTATCGTAGCAGTCAACTTACTCGCGTTTTTAGACAACCTTGAACTCCCTTCATGAAGCTGTCCGACTTCCAAAGTTTTATCAGACTCGACTGCTTGAATCTCAAAATGCCGTTTTCGTCTTCTTCTACGTCTTCCTGTGCAATCACTTCCTCGATTTCATCCCTCAATGGTTGTATGTATTCTGGTCTCGCAGCCAGGTCCAGGATAATGAAGGTAAGGGCGTTTGTGGTAGTGCTGATAGAAGCGAAAGACACCATTCATAGAGAGTGAGATTCTTGGCTCATCCACTCAATGGTCACGGGCAGAGGACATATATACTTACAACTGACTTGAACTCTTGCTAAGATTAGGGGATCCGTGGTGTCCAGTCTTTTGAGGATCCACGACACGAACGATCCCCCCTCATCCCCTTCTTCGACCTCCCCATCTCCGGTTGCCAACCCCTTTTTTTTTCTTCTCATAGAGTGGCGTCGTGGCTCCGGAGGTTTCCAACAGACAGCCGGTGATAACAGGTTTTAACATTTCAGTCATCCTTAATATATACTGATTGGCTTTTCGTATCTCTGGAAGAAATGGTCCAAGGATGGGTTGTAGAAACGTGGGCCACCACTTGATAGCATCTCTAATAGCTTGAAGAAGGTCCACCGTGAGTCGAAGTGACAGGTGGTTCCACTCATCATCCCGGGTGAAGCGAGGCGCAAGCTCTTCCTCCAAAACCCAACTTATTTTATCTTCCATATGGTTGAGAGTGTTTGCTAAATTTCGATTCAGATCCGATCTTAGCCCCAGAGCGATTTCCAGATTATGCTGGAAGATGCCAGTAAACTCAGATCCCATTTCTTTCTTCTGTATGTCCCAAAAGGTTGCTTTTTCTTGTTGGAGAGTTTTTATCTCCTCATAACAATTTGGCGGTATTATCACAAAAGGTCGCTGGGTCTCGACAAGAAAAAGGAGTTGTCGGGTACTGCAAAAGGTAGGATTCAGTAAGGAAGTGCTCACAAGAATATTGGTGTTGACACTTACCTTCAAAGCACCTTCCATCATGGCTCTTTCATGATCCAAGCCATATCCTGTCATCGCAGGGATACCTACTATCTTTTCTGTTCGATTTGAAAGAATGAACACGGCAAGAGCAAAAATCAGACCGCAGACACACAATAGTAATTTGGGGTCGATTATGCCATCTTTAGCCCAAATAAACTCCATTATAGTTAAGTGCAAGCAAATCATCTATTCGAATAACAACGCTGTAATAGTTCACAATGTCCCCATATATTAGTTTCATAAGCGAATTGAAACATTAATATCGCAAATCTTCTGTAGAGGTTAGCCAATCATAATACTACATTGTCCCTTATTTTAGTATAGTCAAGAGATTAGAAACTTCCTGATATTGTTATTCCTTTCCTAATCAATATCATATTACAAACAACGCACGCTTACACGTAATTATCTCTGCGGCCGTTACCTTTAATGCGAGATAACACAATCCATGAGAGCTATTCCATCAATCAGCAGGGTGTAATGAATTACTCATCAGGCGAACCCTCTATTGGCCCGATGCACGCTTATACGTGGCTACTTCATTGCGAGCTAATAGTAATACAATTCATTACAACTACCTGTTACGCCACGCTGCTAAAAGTTTCGCCTCTATTGGCAGCCTATCGGGCTGATAATCTACCCGAGCGGGCACTAGCGGATAAGCATACATCTCTAGCTAGACGGCTCGCGCTGCGCTCGGGACTTTGCGATAGTGACATTGCCTACTAGCTGGGGAATAAGTTTTATGAACACATAAGCGCTACCAAAGGGAGAGATTGAAGATATTTCTCCGCAGGACTAGGAACTCGCCCCCCACAACACAATGTGCTGTGAATGATGCTGATTCAGAGTTAAACCATTATCCTTTCTCTGAGTTTAATGGGTATAGCTTGGGCACACAAGTGGCTAGTTGATACTCAGTTAAACACTTTGTAGATCAGGTATAGAGTCCCAAGGCTCTCCCAAATCTTGAGGCTCTATAATAATTTTCGAAAAGCAGAAATCTTGGCTAGACTAGACCTTGGTTTAATCTAATTCCGAACTAAATGTACGGAACCAACCCACTTTTTGAATAAAGTTAGGTTCAAAGTTTCTTTTATACATTGGTCGAGCCAAAGATAGATTGAGATTCTAATAGTACTCATGCTGCTGGAGAGCCTATGTGTGAAGTTTTAGTATAGAGACTCGGAGAGTCAGGATTTGCAGAAATATGGGGTCCTTCACCAGGAAAAATCCTTTTCACTAAATCCAAATATAGATTTCTGACAGCATGAGTAATTATCACATACAATAGCTTCATTGTGTCTAAACAATTTATGTGCAGTATGTGGGGACCTACTACGCTAACAAATGTCTACGTTTTAGAGATAGGTTCAGTGCTTTGTAGCCGTTGTTATCTAATCTGGAGTTGTGGCAAAGTGTGAGACCTTTAAACACCCACTGTCCTATCTTTATTCCTTATAATTTATTTTCTGTTACCTGTTACCGGTTACCCGTAATCCCTTTCATTGTTTCAATTTCCCATTTGCTGCGCAGCTGCGTTGCTCTAGTTGAAGAAGATAGAATGATCTAACGATATCTTGAGGGTGACTTCTCAGCAGAACAAGTCGAGTCTATAAACACGAGTCTCTTCTGCGAAAGGGTGATGGAGGAATATAAGTTGAGGAAACGGGCTGGGTGTCGCAGTGAAGGGAGTGTACCGAGGAGATGACCAATGAGCGCTCAGTGTCGATCAAAACTAAACTCCTCAACTCAAGCTCCCACACTCGATCTCCGTGCGGCCAGGTTCATGTTTGCGCCATACTCTAGCAACAACCGCACGCCATCCTCAAAATCCTCGTCAATGGCCATATGCAACGGCGTCTGTCCATTGAGGTCGTACCCGTCAATGACCGTCCGCACGGCTGTCTGCTCTTCGCCCTGACGGTGGCTAAGCAGGAGCTCCAGCAGCGAATCTCGTCGGTGTACGACAGCCCAATGGATGGCGGAACGGTGAGAATGATCGACGCAACTCACAAGGGCCCCAGCTGCCAGCAGAAGTGCGACCACGTCTTTGTGTCCTTTAATGGTGGCACATATCAGTGGCGTCCGACCCTTGCTGTCCGGCAGATTGACATTGCTTTCGGTGCTGTGCTGTAATAGCACGCGTACGATCCGATCGTGGCCTTTCTCCGCCGCTATGTGTAGTGAGCTGGACCAGCCCGTATTTGCCCCTTGGTTTTCTCCGCCTCTTGCACTCTCCACCACGTTCTGTTGCGTACCGTATGACGAAAGTTCGTGGATATTGTCGTGGGGGAAAGGTTGTTCTGCTAGCATACTGCTCAGCGAGGCTGTTGTCAATGAGTCTAGCTCGAGAGGCGAGCGGGAGCCATCTAGGCTGTTCAGATTGTTCATACCACTAAAATCGATCAGTCGTAAGCTGTTAAGGAGAGGGTCCGAGCAGTATCTGGGGGGGACAGAGGACTTTGTCGGTGAAGGGTGAGAGGGGCTGCTCATCGGAGTAAGCATGTCGGTGGTGGGTGTGCACGAGGTGGTAGAAACGGTGGAAGCTGAGGATAAGGAGACAGGGACGCGGACAGAGCTACCATTTGGCGTGAGTATCTCATTAGACAGGATCGATGATGGTGATGGTGGCCGCAATAACGGTATTGTCTCAATCGATGGCAATGGCACCTGCGAGTTTTGGCGGGTGACACTTTTCCCATCTCCGTTATCTCGATATCTATCTTCATGTCCAAAAATCAGAAGTCAGTCTCAAATTAGGATAGCATGATATAGAGTATAGAATATCGGACAGAGGAATCATATTCCCCGCGACGACGCCATGACGAATGTGTGCCCCACCTACTACCCCTCATTGTTTTATCACGGTTTGTTTGGGTGGTCTGCTTCGTACTTACGACGGAATCTGCGTTGGGCCAATTTATTCTGCTCACGGCGGCGATTTATCATACTCATGTTGTACAATGTCTGTGGAAGAAGAATATAGGGGTAGGGATGAGGGGTATAGAATCCTTATCTCTATCGTCTCCTCCCCGAACACCGCCTAAAGCGTAGGCAAAGGTGCGGCGTAAATTATGCAGTAGGTGATCGCTTTTCTTCAGTGTTTGTGTTACCTTGGCTGGCTAAAGAGGGGGCGCCACTCATATGGTTTGATTCGATTTGATTTGATTATATCATCTACCATTGGTTCAAAAGGGTTTGTAGGAAAGAAGAGATTTCTGATGCAATTCTTACTATAGTTGCTAAGGGTTCTGGAAGTTGGTTAAATGCTCACTAATCGGGTTAACAAGTTGCTCTGTCTATGTGATAGACTCGGATGTTGCTTTCTGATCCCCCCATTTGGTATCAAGATCCTCCACTTTCTTACGGCCGTTACAGCAATACGGAAGCACGCTACATTTTTTGGCTGGGCGCTGTGCTTAGCTCGACCCGACAGAATGGTTCAGTGTATGCCTCCAAGGATGAATACCCAAGTAAGGAAGGTGGATGAGCAGCCTTGCAGCTATTTGATGAGACTTGAAAGCAACTGGGGTGTCTCGGACTACTCTCCGGTACTGCGGCATTTTTGTAATAATCTTATATATAATTACTTATGCAGATGTACTAAATTCGTATTAATTAGTTTGGCTAGAATGTTCTGTTTCTCAAACACAGCATGTATATGCAGTAGACCTAAGCTGGCAGACGAATATCCTTTAGCAATAGCTCTAGCACGCCGGGTGTGGAGAATCTTACAAGAGTGGGCTTGGTTTAGGGTGACTCGTAAAACCCCCCGCGCTGAACCAACCGGACTTTTTGAAGGATCATATGTACCTACCTACCTATCTTAAGAAATTATACAACAAATGTATTCAGAAAAAGAGGATCTAATTATCTCTATCAGATAATCCCGCAGCCTGTAGGTTTCTATATTGTATTCGCATAAACTTTTGCAAAACCAGGCGGCGAGAAATGCAATCGCCAGATAGGGATTTGGGACAAAGATAGCCGAGATTCTTTGGAAAGGCTATCTTTGATATTGAGATTAGATTCAGGGTCTAGGGAATGCACACTTGCTAATTACCATCAACTAAATACACTCAATCGCCGTGTCGTGAATGATGCTCATTGCTTGTTTGCCTCTCACTTATAGTCTATCTAGCTTGACTTTTCATTTCTGCTATTAGGCCTAATTCGACTTTGTTTGCTAGTGGAACAGGGTTGCACTTTAATTATAGGGCTGATGTAGGGCTATGTTTTAAAGTCTTGGCGATGAAAATTGTCCTGCGTCGAAAAAACAGATTTGATAGATTATATAATCAACTACTCGTATCGGAAAAACCTTTGTTCCGGATCGGAAGAAGCTCCTTGAGGAGGGGGAACCTTAGAGGAGAACAGAGAAACATTAATACTACTAGATGCTTTAAAATGTATCTTTTATCGAAAAGAATCTAAACCACATGCGTGCGATGGCTCGCAAAAGCGACAGCAAGTATAGTCTATATACCCACCTGCAGGTATATATATCTTGACAAAAAACAAATCACTCGATATTTCATCAGCAACTTGATATTCCCATGACTGCAAATCTCCAACCTTTCCTTCACTAACTAAGGTAGGTAACAAAATCAAATATCAAAAATCAAAACTGTCCACATAAGGCTTCAATGTTATTTACCAGATTAGATTCTACAACCGATTCTACAACCGATTCTCGATTCCCTCATCCCGATTCATCAAAATCTAGCACTGAAATGTCCATTTTCCAGAAACATGAAATACCAAACGCGATGAAAAGAAAATCTCTTTAAGCAAGGTTCGATACTTATTATTTCTTCCCTCCCGATTCCCGATTGCCGAATAGTACCTAGGTAAGATCTTAAAGTTATAAAGTTACATACCCAGAATAAGGTAGGTAAGGAGGTAAGGAGGTAAGGAGGTAACATGAAGGGTTTTTTACTTTCTGATTAACTTCCTAAGGATATAAGACCTTGTAAACTTAGATATCGCTATCGCTATCTCAAGAAAGGGGGGAAAAGACACCTACCTACCTACTCGTACAAGCATTTACCTTTAACATGCATCCCGATTCCCGAGGTCCATGATCGATTCTACCTAATTACCGGTACGTATGTACTACCACCTAGGTATTGATCAAATAATAGAGTATCAGAGGTGGATATTTTTTATACCTCGGAGTTCCTTCAGATACGAGGTTAAGAAATTTCATCTTTATAAATACCTACTGTACCTACTCTTAGTCTCTTACTGTACTGTAGGAAATGAGAACCTAGATAGGTAGGTAGGTAAATATTTAGGTACCTACATGTGTACTGTATATCACCTGCATGTTATGTCACGGTTCGATTTTCCCGAATCGAAACCCCCTTCCCCCCCCCCCAAAAAAATAAAATCACTTGATGCGGGCCAATACAATCAATATGTTTATTTGTTTGCTTATTAAAACTTAACCTATTCTAATCTATTCCAAGGTTACTTCTTCGGCAATTAAAAGAGCTTGATATATTTAATGGGAGTACCGAGGTAAGGTATAAAATGAAATAAGAAGTGATGACGTAAATACATACATAGTATATACTAGCCTAGGTGCCTAATCAACCTTATAATATACAGTTTAAGCAATAAATACTCCAAAAAGCTTATCAGTGGGTATAGAAAAGTAAAAGTAAAAAGTAAAAAGTAAGGAAGGGCTAGAACTTGGTTGGCTTGGAACTTAGAACTTAAGAACTTAGATGGGAAAATTGGGCGAGAACTTCATTGAAATTTTTGAAAATGAAACGAGAACTTGAAGGCGGGAGACTGGAGTATCAAAATCAAAGCTGGATACAATATGATGGTCCGTACCTAGGTATGGAAAGTTGAAACGCCAGCTGTAGCCGTTGTAAGAAGGTCAACGCTCAATAGGTTACTACTGTACGCTAGATGTTAGACGCTAGACGCTAGACGAATAAGGGGAAGAAACGTTCAAGAAACGTTGATTGGTGTTTCAAGTGTGTCACAGTCACGATTCACTACCGAACAGAAGGTTCGGTTAGAAGTTAGGTTATTGAAGAAAAGAAAAGGTTTTATGGATGTTTGATGTTTGAAGTTTGAAGTTTGAACAGCGTTGTCTTATCTGACCTCATCTAGTAGGTAAATTTAGGTAGGTTACTTATTGTTACTTATTAGGGATTATTATAGTATTATATCTATAGATAATGGCAGAAAGGTACGATAATGATGTGTACGTAACGTGTATACCGAGCATAGCAGGATCTTACTATTAGGTAGATACCTAGGTAATCAATCAACACTTTTTGTACCTACAGCCACAATCCCTTCATGATGCTGAGCCCGGATGCCAGATAGTAAAATTACTCCCGAGATTGAAGAAAAACTCTTGCCAGCGTATTTATTTTGTATAGTAGTTTGTCATTATATGGTTATATTAAATATATGTGCTGGCATATGGCGTATCGAAGTAATGTAAAGCAATGTAAGTCATTCCTGGACATCAATTACTTGTATTGTAATCTTATCTAGCTTGGAAATTGAGAGGAATTGTAGGTACGCACCTAAGATTATTTGTTTTGATATAAGTTATTAGCCATATGTGGTAATTTCTGCGGGGGCGGGGAATAAAATGGTTAAAAATTCTAGATCCAGGAGATCCTAGAAAATGGAATAGGAAAGGAAAGGAACCCTCCTATTGGAGTACTACTGTATGTACTTCCGGAGAACAAATCATACATATGTTGATATATATCAAAAAAGCATTGGAATATTACTAACTATACAAAAAATAACATAATACCGATGATGCGGAATTGTAATAGATATTTTAGTAAAATGATAAACTGCTTCTTCTATGATTTCCTACCAAGGTAGATATATACCATAACTCCATGCATACATCAAGTAGTACTAGGTACATACATGCACAGGTGGACTGGAGCTTTAGCTTCAGTGATAGTTTCCTTAATAAGTCGAACAGCGGGAATCAGAAGTATAATTATATCAAATTTTCTGGATTTTGCCACAGTGTACCCCTCAGAAATGTTAGAAGTCAAAACTTAAAAAAGCCAGAAGTTAAATTTGACCTGGGTTTAAAAATTAACTTGAACGTTATAACTTATTTCTGATATTGAAGAGCCCGTTGAGTTGATACCCCGAAGTTATTATCGTTATATTAGGTAGATACTAGTAGAGCTTCTAGAATATTGTAATTATATAATAATATAATAAGATGATTATAACATGATTGTAATATAGTTGCAATATATTTATATAGTCGATGATATTCAAATCCCAGTAAAAACTTCTACGTTTCGGATCTCAGATCACTCATGTTAGATGTTGGATGATGGACGTTAGATGTTGGATGTCGGATGTTGGATCCCCAGATGTTAGAAATCTGGGGATGATACCAAACCGAAGCCGAAGCCGAAGTCGAGGCCGAAATAGAGTTGCTTGCGAAAAGAAAAACCTTGCTTATTTGCTTTATTGACGCACATCAAAAATGGTCTGATGGGGAAGGGGAGGGAAGGGGAGGGGAAGGGCCCAGGAAAGGTGGGATTGATCCGTACCCGACGAATAGGATCCTAGATACCGTTGACCTAAGTAATTGGTAAAATGATGATCGACCCAGGAACCAAAAGGGGAATCTGGCCCGAGCGTCCTGAAACTTCCTAGGTCCTTCTTTTTTTCAGGGACAGTCTCTCAGAGTCAACACAGGGCTATCTTGCATCACATCACTTAAACTATAGCCCAAGATTTCTATCCAAGTACCTACCTTGAAGGATTTCTATAATCACCTTCATATCGGTACCAGTACTCCGCACGATACTTGATATTAATGAAAGAACTAATCGCCGTTCCATTCTGTCAAAGAAAGCCCACGGGCCGTGGCGGACATGTCCGTGGTAAATACCTAGTCTTGGAAACCATCAAGATTTGATTCATTTGAATAACATCATGCTCAATATGAGATAATGGGAATCAACATTTAACCATCATGCTAAATGGAGACCTCCCAATGTTATCAGCCATCAATTGATGAGAAAAGGCCAAGATTTCGGTAGCCAACATGGGGTTCTATGCAATAAAATCGGGTGGCGTGCGGGCAGTGTTTAAGAAGCACTTTATGTATAATTATACCAAGATGTCCAAGACTCGAACTTGCAATAGTCATCCAGGCCCCCCCCACAGAGATTTTACATATGGAGGTGAGGATCCCATGGAGGCAGGGCACTACTTTTCGGGAGTCCCAATGCAGGTGAAATGCTGCTGATCATTGCTAGCTTATTATCTGATCATTGATAGCTCGTGGCTAGCTTTTTATCTGACCATTGCTAGTTTACTGTCTGATCGTTTTTTCTCATTATATACATCAACTCGTGTGCTTCAATGCAACCTTCCTAATACTTCCCGCATTTAAAGATGCAACTTCCACCTCCTGAAATCATTGCCACTTGGCCGGCGCCTAACTATGAAAATCCCATAACTCGTGGAGAAGGAGTTCTAGTCGTCAATTCGATATTATTCCCAGTGGTTCTACTCATAATACTTATTCGACTCTATGCTCGACTTCGAATATCAAAAAGCTTTGGATTAGATGACTGGCTCATTATTGCAGCTATGCTGCCTGCGACAACATTTGCCATCCTCGCAGTTCTCGCCGAGGAAAGATTCGAGTTCGGTCGACATTTATGGGATATAAAACCTATGGAGTTTAAGTTTGGGTTGCAATTCCTCATGATAACAGAAATTATCTTTGCATTTGGACAAACTCTCACAAAATGCTCTATGCTGGCAATGCTGTATCGAATCTTGTCAAGTGGGAAACGTTTCAAGAGGTTGACTATCGCAGCGACAATTATAATTGCTATCTTAGGTTCTATATTCATCACCATTGTGATTTTTCAATGCCGGTTCGTTTGCTCAAATATTTGTACTCTTCTTCGTCAATATACGTATCATTCACTGAATGATCAAACAGACCACCATCTCATTACTGGATCTTGACATCGAATCCTCAACCAGAATGTATCAACCAAGTAGTTCATGTCACGTTTGCTGGAAGCTTGAATACCCTAACTGATTTTGTTGTTGTCTTGTTTCCCATCCCGAAAATGTTAAAGCTACAAATTCCTCGACGTCAACGTCTCGGCATCATTTTTCTCTTCGCGGCCGGATTTCTCGTTTGTATTGCTGGAGCCGTGAGAACTTATTACACCTATGTAGAATTGAGTTCTTTCGACAGAACCTGGGATAGTTATGGTGTGTGGATAAGTAGTTGTGTCGAACTTTATGTTGGCATAGTATGCGTCTCATTTCTTTTCTACTCATTTTTACATCATTCTTTCCTCCTTTACAAATACCAGGTAGAAAGTTCTAACGAATTACTAGATCTGTGCCTCTATTCCCGCGACGAAACCCTTTTTCAAACGCTACTTCTTCGAACCAACGGTCACCTCCACCCGCAACAACCACTACGCAATCTCGTCTGCCGACAAGGGACCCTTCTCAGGATCTAACACATCTGGAACCTCACGGACATCACGAACAATGCAATGCGATGTCGAATTAGGCGATATTCGGGAGCGAGAAATGAGAACAAAGGGACGTTCAAGAAATCTGGATGCAATTGAAGAGGTAATGGGAAACGAAACTACGATAACGAGCTTTGGGCATGTGAGGGGCCAAGGAAATAGGGGGAGAAGCAGTGACGATTCCAAGGGGACAGATCTGGGGATAGGGATGGAGATGGAGATGGGGATAATGGAGATGAGAGATGGCGAAATCAGCGCAAGGACTGCGGATACCTTTGATTTCAGGAGGTCTTCCAAGGATGAATTAATCGATGAGGTGGATATAGGCATGATACCTTACAATCCTCATCCACGGCAATCTTCTCGGTGACGATAATCCGAGAAACCAATCTTTCAGACCCATTCATATATGATGGAGAAAATCGGGAGTGGGACCGGAGGGGGACGGGGGGAGTTACTTGTGCTTGCGTGTGTGCGTGTTTTTTTTCGGCGTTAAAAGCGCGATTTTGGTCGATGGGAATTGGGAAAAAATCCCGGGATGCGCATATATCATGTCATATCATATCATATCATATCAAGGAGTCCAGGCGTCGAAAAAATCCTCGGTATATAGTACTATATACTATATGGATATCTACTAATTACCTAGGTAGATACCTAGTAGCGGAGATTACATTTTGAAAATGTAAGATTTATCTACCTACTTATACATTTTGTACAATACAATACAATACAAAGGAAAGGAAAGAATATATATTTATTTTCTAATGAATGGAAAGAATCAAATATCTAAGGCATTCACAGTTAGACTTTATTAACTTTTCGGTTTTTACCTGACCTTGTCTTACCTTGTCTTGGATGTATGTATGTATGTATGTACTCGAGTACTGTATCTTTATCTAGTTTCTATAGTACAAGAGTAAAGTCGAAAAGAGTTGAGGGATTAAAATGAATGAATGATCAAAATCAAATGAATTCCTTTTTTTTTTTGCTCTCTTTCTCAACCTTACCTGTAACCTTAGGTAGTTTTCTTTCTCCTTCTCTCTTTCTAGTATAATAATGTTACAATAATAATACAATAATCTCAATCCCAATCTCGGACTTTCAACTCGCTTTGAAAATTTGGAAAATTAATTCCTTACCTCCCCTCCTACCTCCTGTAATCATGTCTAGGTACTTTCTAAAGTATTTAACTTAACTACCTAGGTAGATACCTGGATCATGGGTCCTGCCTGGATGCTCATAGTAATAGCATAGATAGGATAGGTACTAATTCTATTTTATTATTCAAGTTGCACATCTAGATCTAGAATACTTACTTACCTTAGGTATTATTCGGATTCGGGGTCCGACTTCCCGTTTTTTTTAACTTTTTTTGACGTATGTAGCTGATTTGATTTGATGCTGATGCTGCATTGCCAAACAAATTTATATGGCTTGATTCTTTTCATCATTTAATTATTAGGTACCTATCTAGATATAGTAGGTATACATGTATCACTATCATGAAGATTACTATCATCGAGATTATTATTATCATTATTGTTATCATTGCTATCTGGCGAACGGATGTTTGGTTTGGTTTGGTTTGGATTCTTATTTGGTTTGGATATTGGGAGTAGAGGTTGATTACCTAGTAGGTAGGTATTGATTTAGATTTTCGGAATTTTAGTTAGTATTGGAGGGATGGTGAGATAATATGAGATGGTCTAAGAACTGATGGGTGGCTATTCATCTACCTATCTAGTTCTAGGTAGTTCTGGCCTGAGATGGATGGATGGATGAGTGGGTTTATACAAGTATAACCTTGGGAATTATTTACACTCTCGGTTAGGTTCAAGTTCCCTCGGTTACTTACATATATGTCTAAGGAGTACTACATACAGTATATACCTAGTACCTACCTACCTACATTTACTATTAGGAGTGGCCCCCATCCCCTTTCGCTTATTTTGATTGTTCCGTGTTATCCAAATACCAAGCTAGTCATTGCTCTGTGTTCTTGTTTACTTTTATTTCGATGATTCAATGCAGCCCCTATTCACTCACTCTTTATCGTCTAATCCTTCGCGATTCTAATTCATTTTTTTGTATATCTCTGTAGTTTCTCTTATTCGTTATATGAATTATTATCCAACTTCCCTCGTTCACTATTCACTTCTTCAGATTTCATTCTGTACTGTGCTTTATTCCTCAACTATTATTCCCCACTCACCTCCAAGTCCTACCCCCCCTCATCCATCATAATTCATTTCCCCTGGCCCTCTCACTAGGAAGATTATAGTCTCCGCCCTACAATATCTCCCCTATAATCTCCCTCGCCTATCCATCTCCTTTTCAATAATTCACTTCGTCCAATCAGTTTCCCTTCCAGCCCCCCTCCCCTCAAGGATTATTCCATAATTCAATTACTCCCCCATTCTCCCCCCTTTAAGGCTTATTCACCCCTTTCATTGAATTATTCGATTTATTATTTACTTATCTGACTATCGTCTCGCTAGGTAAACTCTCTGTTATTCACCAGCCCTTCCCCTCCCCCCCCCCTACTTCGCTTTCATTCTTTTATTTTATCTCCGTGCTCCATTTCTCCAACCCACATTTTATTTCACCCACCTTGAATCATTTCACTTGCACATGTGCATAACACATCTACAGACTCATCTAACTCACATGGAAATTAATCTTACAAGTACTTCCATCTTCTCTCCTCCCCTATCCAAATCCCCTGACTACGGGTTTTGGTGCAAGGATTGCTAGTACCTATCCCTCACATGCGGTATTTCCAATTCAAGTTACCATGATCAACCAAGACACACATCTAAAAAATAGCCATTCATTAAATAATAATAATAAAATAAGCTCCATGATTCTAAACTATTTACTCATCTACCCTCAAATCATAAACGCCTAATACAATGCCAATGATCAATCCCCAACGCCCATCATGATGGTATCCAGTAATTTACAAAACAAAACCTCCATCCCAGGTTGACCAAATCCAACCATCCATTTATTCCTCATCATCACTACTATCCATAATAAAGCCCGCTTTAACCCTCTGTCTCCCGATTTTCGCCACCGGTACAATATTCTCTTCATCCTCATCATCTATATCAATTGCTCCTTTCGTCACCAAAGGCTCATCATCGTCGTCATTCAAGTCATCACTTGATATTTTTCGTCTCTTTGGCTGTGCTGATCGATGAGGGCTTGAGAGTGGCGTATCCGTTTTCTCAGCTTCTTCTTCTTCTTCTTCCGAGTCTGCATCATCGGCACCGATACCTACACCACCAACCTCCTCATCACTATCCAGTGAAATCACACTACTTCCCCTCTTCTTACCTCCCGTCATCACCACATCCCCATCCTCATCACTATTTGCATCTCCTTCTCCATCCAACACACCCGCCATCCTCTTTTTACCATTTTCCCTCTGTTGGCCCACCCCCAATAGCTCCTTCATAATATTAATTTTATTCTGCTGTCTCAATCTCTCCTCGGCCTCAAAGAAAATGCGGTCTTGCTCCTCATCATCCTCATCACTATCATGAACATACAATTCACTCTTGATCTTGCGGTTCTTCTCGAGTTCCCTTGCTCTCCTAGCAACAGCGCGGGCCTCGATTTGTTCATCCGTGAGCCCACGACTTTCAGGCTCTTCGCTTCCTTCCTTTCTGCGTCTTCTTCGACTCTTCTTGAGTGCCTTTAATGCGTCTGATTTCTTCATTGCTGTGGGCCCACCAGGTTCGAAGAGTAGTTCTTCTTCATCATCATCAATGCCATCATCCGATTCATCATCAAATGCTGCACGTTTGCGATTCATGCCAGCAGATACTCTCCTGATTTGATCAAGTGCTCCTTTGCCGTCGTCAAATGTTGGTGGAGCGAATTCATATTTTTTGATTAAATCTAGGGCTTCCTTGATCTGATCTGCAGATTTCGCTGACGGGACAATCCAGGAAGTCTCAGGGTCATCGGCAGCTCCAATACTTGTAAGTCCGACAAGCTTCATTAAGAGGCGTAAATAACCATTCTTGAACATTGCTGTTTTCCGAGCATCATTGTCCGGCTTGAGGACTGCATTAAGGTTAGCGAGATAGAGGCAAGAATGGATAACCAGTGATACATACGAATGGTAGGAGCCTTTGGAGGCTCGACCTCAACGGCAGGGGTCTCCTCATCTTCCGCAAATGGATCTTTCTCCACGGATTGCAAAGCCTGATTTGCCGCCTCCCAACCCCTCCGTTCACTCTCCGCAGGTGATAATTGTGACTTGACCCATTCAATATGATCAGCCTCATTCCTATCAAGTAAAGCCCCAACAGCAACACCGATTTGTTCTTCCCACTCCAGTCCACCCTTGACTTCCAATTCAGCCGCAGCTTTAGGCTTGGTAGATATTGTCTGCTTTTCATAGCCATATTCCAAGAAATGCGCAGTGCCATTGGTTTTCGAAAAGAGCATTTCCACCACAAGTTCCGGGCGTTCTTGTATTTTCCTCGTGCATTTCTTTAAAAGCTGCTTTACCATTTCGTCCCACTCTTTATAGGAAGGAGACTGAGAATCTAGCCCCCCTGGGCCTTTGATCATCTTATAGAATAAATGGATAATATCCACCCTGAACAACATGACACTCATATCCTGTTTGAAAGCCACTCTATAGAAAAATCTATGGGCTCGTTTCAATTGGGCTGGTTTGAGGTCAAGATAGAACTTCGTGAACGATAAGAACGTATCAATGCATCCTTGTGATAGAAATTTGGCAGCAAAGCGTTTGTAATCGAACTTCCGCTCGGAAGACTCTTTTTGTGCTCGTGCCTCATCTTCACCATCAGACTCATCAATTATATCGTCATCACCTTGGTCCTCTCCTGCATCCCTCGCAGCTTTCTTCTTTTTTCGTGTGCGTCTCCGAGATCTTACTTGCATATCCACATTCTGCTTTGAGTATTGTTCCAGTATACGCATATAATTATGCGTCAGCTCCGTGCAAGAATCCAGATAACCAAACCCTTGATCTTTATATGATCGAGTAATCATCGCCACTCGTTCGTGGGTTGTGTCTTCGTAGAATATACGAGCAAGAATATTTTCGGCAATTTCTTGATCATCCTCAAGGGGTGAATCTGCCATTTCTTGGACGGTGAGAAGAATTTGGGTGAAACATTTCATGGCAGCACTTAAATCATACCAATTTTTGTTCTCAAAGTTAGAGTCCACTGCTCTATTGAGCGTGATGAACATCTCTTGGTTGAGCACGTTTGCAACGAGGGCAAAACTATCTACCTCCTCTGCTCCTTTAGTTTTGGAAGACTTTTTGTTCTTTCTTCTTACTCTTTCCGCCTCGAGAAACCATGATATGAGATAAAAGAATTGTCGTTGATGGTATTCAAGGACTCTTTCAGCCTCTCTATCAATGGCTTTTCGGATATGCAGGAAAAGGGGATTGAAACCAGAATCGAGAAACTCCTCAACAAATGCTCGTAAATTTTTTGTTGCCGATGCATTGAGGGGGACCGGGTTATCAAAAGCTAGCGGTCCACTTTCTCCTTTCACTGCTCTCCTGGGTGGCTTAAACTTTTTAGTGCTATCCATTTTGTCCAGTCCTCCTCTACCAGTTCTCAGAGCAGCCTGGCCAGAAATTGTTGTCATTTTCGCATCATCTCGTTGCATCCAAGCCATTGTTCCGAATCGATTATGCCTCGTGGGGGCATTTGTCTGATAACTTCGAAGCATTGCTTGTTCCTTCTTTCGTAGCCTAACCAATTCATCTGTCTTGCTATTATCCATGGCCTTCTCACTGAAGAATAACTTCTCAACATCCACTCCTTTGATCAAATGGAAGATAACATCCATGATCACAACATCCTGGGTATTGAAATCCTCTCCCATTGTCGAAGAGACCGTCAAAAGAAGATGGAATATATCTTGGTAGTCGAAAGCATCAATTGTCGCAGACCTCGAGATTTCCGCCTCATCTCCTTCGTATTGACCATTCGGTGGAGGTGCAATCATAGCAATATTCCGCAGAAAGTACAAGAGCAATTTGATAATGCCCTCATCTCTAGTACTCCGGTCCCCAATATCCTCCGCCATTGCTGGCAACGCGCATCTAACCGCCGTATGTAATATTCTCGCTCCATCGAACCCAAGAACCGATCTCTTATATCCCACTTGCGCAATTTCTAAATATGGCACATGTCGATGATGATTAACTGTCATTTCCTTGTTCTTTTCTAATGGCCAAGTTAATGGGACCAATAGTTCCAGACATGCCAACGCTATCTTCGATTTCAATCGATCGTCCGTGGCATTCTCGGGCCATGCTGCGAGGATTTGTAGAAGATCTCCTCCTACTAAATTTGATTCTGCGAGACATCGTGCGACATCTAATCGATTTGCCTTCTCATCGTAAAGCTTTAACCACTTCTTCAGATCTCGTAAACATGCCAATGCATCATCTCCTAGTATGTATCGTCCATCTTCATCCGCTCCGCTTCCTCCCAGCTACAAATGGGTTAATTCTTAAACCTTTTCAGAAAATATACTTGAAATACTTACAGCTGTGACCAAACTATTCACATAAGCTCTCACTTCAGGATCCACAACATCTCTTTTGCCACCCGCGAACTCCATGTTGTGTTGTGTGGTAAATCGTCGTTGTCATGAATATCATAGCATACCTAATAATTCATCAATATAGTTTTGATAAAACCGCTTTACACGCTCCTACAAAATTCGTGGGTCGCGACGCGTACCCCTGTCAAAGCCACATGGGTAGGGTAGGTTAGTTAGATCACGGCGGGCGGGCGCGCTCCCGGGCCGAAGGCAATTCTACCCCTCGGCACAGACAGAATAAGCTTAAATGCTGGGGTAAGCCGATATTAACCTTCTCTACATTCAAACTTCATTCCATTTGTCAATTCCACACGAACACGATAACTTCATTTCATTTCCTTCAAGCTAACATTGTCGCCGTCGCCCAAGATGATATCCCCCATTGTTAGAAGAGCACTTCTGCAAAGTTCAAAGCATGCAAGATCATTCAGTTCCAGCCGAATCCTCTCGGCGCAAGACGTCAAGAGCCTGGGTGTTATTGGAGCTGGACAAATGGTAAATTAGCTTTCACTGAATTTCCTAATGATCAATTTGCTCACGAAACATAGGGTTTGGGAATAGCATTAGTAGCAGCACAAAGAGCTGGTGTACCAGTCACTCTCGTCGATACAAATCAAGCCTCCCTTGATAAAGGTCTAGCGTTTGCCGGTATGCATTCCATGCAGTTTTGCCTTCAATATTTTGGAGACGCCTAACTAATTAGTACCTCATTCTAGATAAACTACTGGCCAAAGATGTAACTAAACAACGCATAACCCAAGAACAATCCGATAGTATCCGTTCCCTCCTCACACCCACCACAAAATTGGACGATCTTTCCTCCGCAGACTTCGTAATTGAAGCTGTCCCCGAAATCCCCTCCTTAAAATTCTCCATCTTCAGTTCCCTTGCCCAGATCTGTCCTCCCCATGCCATCCTCGCCACTAACACCTCTTCCATATCCATAACACGAATTGCTGCATCCACAACTAAAGACCCAACCGATACCAGCGCTTCCTCCCGTGTGGTGTCAACACATTTCATGAATCCGGTGCCCATTCAAAAGGGCGTCGAAATTATTACCGGATTACAAACAAGTCAAAGTACATTGGATGCGGCCATTGAATTCTGCAAGCGAATGGGCAAAATCCCATCTACTTCAGCGGATTCGCCGGGCTTTCTGGCAAATCGAATTTTGATGCCTTATATTAACGAAGCTATAATATGCTTAGAGACGGGTGTTGGGAAAAGAGATGATATTGATGCGATAATGAAGAATGGAACCAATGTACCCATGGGACCATTACAATTGGCCGACTTTATTGGTATTGATACGTGTCTAGCGATTATGAAGGTCTTACACGAGGAGACGGGAGATAGTAAGTACAGACCTAGTGTATTGCTAGGGAAAATGGTAGATGCCGGTTGGTTGGGCAAGAAAAGTGGAAAGGGGTGAGTTTCTTCTTTTCTTCTTCTCCCATCTGTGAATGAATTTACTGACACTTTGATGGCAGATTTTATGACTATTAGATGATAATTAATGTTAATTTATGAATTAATTTTACCATGAATGCGGAGTTTGAGAGTTTGAAGCCAAAGTTACATGAAGCTTCTAATAATCCCACGCACGTCAAGCGCTTCCTGCTTCCTGCTTCCTGCTTCCTGAGCACTTTACACTCGCAACAAATAGGTCTTTTGATAGTCATTGAACCATTTGGTGATGGAGGAGGATCTGTCAAACGCCCAAGACCTCAGATATATTAACAGGGTGTTATCTGGCATCTACGTTGCTCCAATCGCTTTCAATACCATACTTTGCTCTTTGTCCATTTTCATGCCTTCGCTCTTCAGGTTTCACAGTTAACATTTTTGCTTCTCTTGCCTCTTTTCTTTTTTCACTCGTAGTAACATAAACAGGAAAGGAGTTGGGGCTAGATGCGTTGTTTTCTGCGTTCATGTAGATAGTAGTATGTAAGAGATAGTTGAATGAGGAGTATCTAAATCTGAGTGTATGAGTGTAGTCCGGTTATCCAGTATCTGTTGGACCACATGGCTTGCATAACATTGAAGTTGGGATAAAATTTACTGTTCACTTTTTCATTCCTTTGCATTCATCTGCACCCGGACCTTCCCAGCATCATATTCACTTCAACGACTAGGTATTTCAGCCAATCCCCCCCCTAACATCTAATCTAACTCAAATCTTTTGTTGCATATCTGCTTCAGGGCCTAGGGGCCTGTAACCCCCTTCTGTAAAGCCTGTAATTAGTTTATAGCACTAAAGTGCGCAGAGCTGGTAAGGAATGGTGTGGAAAGTATACTGTGGCTCCATAGGTTGAATGGTGATGGAAATTCTGAGATTAAATTGAGTACATGGCAATTAATTAACATCACATATCACAGCACAAACAAAAGATGGAATGGAGTAAATCAACTTGCACACAATGATATTGCCATCCCATGATTCAAATATCTACAAGTGCTTTTCTTTCCATCATCTTCTCCTTCTGTCAAGTCAATCATCCTCTTGTAAAGCTTTCCCTCTTCCCCCTTCCCCCTTCCTACCAACCCAATCCCGTATATTCCCCCCACCTTATCCCCACCCATCTCATCATTGGCACCCTCGCCGATCCCAAAATCCCATGCTCAGCTCTTTCCCTCTTTAAAGTAAACCCCCTATGATCAAAAAAACCCAAACTCAAGCCCCTAGAAAGAGAAGAAGAAAACAAAAACATAAACACAAGAAGTCGAAGTCAAAAAATCCAGTTCCAAATCCAGTCCGAGAAGAAATAAAACCCTATCGAAACAAACAAAGTGGCCAAATTATACACAGATGAGAATCGAAGTACCGAAGAAGAAGAAGAAGAAAGACTTTGCTTTGCTTTGTTGTGACCCCCAATCCAATCCAATTCCCAAACCTGCCTTTCTCTTTCCCTGTAGAAAAGAATTGGATATGAAAACACAACAGAAGAGAAGAGAGAAAGTAAGATAGATATAAAAACAAGTCCGGATAGTATCTCCAAGAAAATACAGAGAAGGGTGAAAAGGTTCAAAAGGTTGAAGGTCGAAATGTCGAAATGTAGAAGAAGATGACGTCGGGTGCTCGTTTGGGTTGTGGTCGAAATATGAGGTCGAAGTATGAAGTATGTATAGAGAATATATAAATCGTATATATGTATGTATGCGTATATGGATGATTCACACGTATATAGCAAGAAAGCAGTAATGGATCTGAAGCTTTGGGGTTCTGGTGATGAGGCGAAAGATTTCGAGGGGAGATGGCTGAGGGGGGAATTTGGTTGTTTTGGGGGTGAGGTGAGGAATTTCTTGTCTTTTTGAGGGAGAAGAGAGACTTCTATGCTCTACTCTTTCTTCGAATTGCAATGCCACTAAACCAATGCGAATCTTTGAAAGAAAAACTTTTGTGTGCGCAGAGATGTGAACGAGAATGGGAAGAAGATGCAGGCAAATCTCTTCAAGACATATGCGAAGATGCATAGTGTGTGGGCATAGTAAAGCTTCTTTTTCGATTATCTTTTGACTCGAATTCGTTAGGTCGAAGATATGACGAGCCATCGCTGTTATTTCTCTGCGGTTGATGTTCTCCAGGTTGGGTGTGACCCTGACCATGATGTTGCTCTTGACCTTGCGAGTTAAACTCTCGCTCGCTTTGAGGGGCCCTTGATGCGTTGTACGCGTTGGAAAAATCTTGCGGAGGTGCCATTGGCGCACTTAGTTGTGGATGGGTTGCGTCGCTTGGTGTTCGGGGGAGGGAGAACTCCATTGGTGCTGTTAGAGGTGCGCTGGCGAAACCAGCTGAGTATCCGGATGCGAAAGGGCGGGAAGTGGGAGGTAGATGTGATGAGCCTTGTTGGGGGAGAGATCGATATTGATTGCGTAGGTCAAGACCTTGGGGGTATGGACCGGTAGATGCTCGCAGGCGGGACATAGCAGCTGGTGAAGATTGCTGTAAAGAGGACGGGGGATGCGATGGTGGGTAGTTCATGTGTTGGGGTGAATGTTGGATGTTAGTGTCTACCAAAATAGTTAGTCTATGATTTCTTTTAATATGCAAGGATGGCACGAACTTGGGTAGGAATTTGACTCAAATTGGTGCGCATTGACCGTGTTATTCTGCTCGGGCTGGTATATTGATTGCTGTCGTCCAGTCGACTGAGGGCTCTGTTGCCCAGTGTGGTAATTGGCATAATCTAAAGTCTCTCCCTTCCAAGACATGCTGGATCGCAATGGCGATTGAAGTGATTCTGATCGCGATCGTGACATTGTCTCTCGAAGCTGCAATGGTTGTAATGGTCTACCACCATTGTGATGCCTTGGCTGCGAAACTGCTTGGTAACCTCCCTGTCGATCAAACGGATTCGAGCTCCGTGGCCCTGAGCTCATCGGACTTGAAAGATGACTAGGAAAATATCGATCGGATGAGGTAATAGACAATGGAGATAGATTGTCAGGTGTGCCAATTGAACTTCCTGGAGTAAATCCAACATGTCCATATGCAGGACTCATGCCCGTAGGCGACATGTGGTCATCTTGTTCATGTCTGCGCATAGTGTCTACCATCAAAGGTCGTATCATCTGATCTTGGTAATTTGGCACAAAATCGACGGGCGATTGCATTGGCGTTCCAATGCCGTGTACAGCTCCGTAAGGGGAATGGAGAGCTTGCACATTATCGAAGTCGTCCGGTACTGCCCTCATTTTCATCATTCGTTCTCGGTCATCCGCATTGAGTCTCTTAATCTTTGCGCGTCTGCTTTCATCAGTTTATGTCCTTTGTTCACACTGGGATTCTGCTTAACATACCTGTTCTGAAACCACACCTGGACTTGTCTGGGACTGAGGCCTGGAATTTCTCGCGACAGTCGCTCACGATGAGCAGCATCTGGATGCGCTTGCTTTGCAAATTCACTCATAAGGAATCGAGTCTGTTGATGCGTAAGGCTGGAAAATTATTAGTTTTGAGGTCGCAACACATAATGGAAACGGCGAGGCCGGCATACCGAAATCTCTTCATCTTCCTACGTTCCGCCCTTCGTTCTGCCGCGGTCTGTGGCGTCGAAGAGGCTCCATCTTCGGCATCTAGCATATCGTCGTCGTCCTCAACATCGTCATCATCTTCTTCCTTGGGGTCCAGAAGAGCTCCTCCATCCTCATTCACAAGTGCTCCTACTCCTTGTTGTTGTAATGGCGCGCTAGACGCGGATGATAATGGGTTCGATGCTATTGATCCAAGTGAAAGCGGCGCCGATTCTGTAGAAACCATTGATTCGTCCCTAACTCTGTTTGCGGCGGGTTGACCACAGTCCCCTGGTGCCGAGTCTGGTCGTTCTGTGATAGGGGTTGGCGGACCTTCTGGTCTCACTGGGCCAAGTGTGTGTCGGTGCTCTAAAGTTGGTCTAGTAGTGGGTTGCTGTTGACCGTTATTGGTGTTTGAGCTCGCAGAGTGCTCATAATTTTGATGGGCCATGCCATTCTCTCCAGAGAGTTGGTACGAAGAGTACTGTTCTCGCCAGTCCTGCTGCGGTGGCAAAGCCTCAAAGTTCGCCATCCGGGGAGACGCGAAGTTAGCAGATCCAAGTTTACTAGAGGACCAAGTGTTCCGTCCTGTATCGCATTGCCGTGTAACAAGCATTGAGAGTATCTGTTTGGTGACCGTTGAAGATGGTCTAGAAACTAGTTTTCGGGGTTCTTCAAGAGCCCTTGGTTCGAGAAAGGGATGTTTAGATCGTGTTGTCGAAGTGATAAGTAGCCGTGAAATGAACGAGTGTAAGGGCCGCTATAGACAATGGCTGATCAGTGACCAGAAAAGAACATAAGGCCTATCGAAGGGAAAGTGATTGAGAAGTCGAGTATGAAGTCTAGTCCTGCTTGGTGAATGATGACTTTGGAGAAGTCCTGAACGATGTGTAAAGCTTGCTCCTGTAGCTATTGATCGATGAATAAATTAAACCGAAGGGTCTTAATCAAGATCTGCTAAATAAGGTTGATTGATGTATGGACCAGTCCCGGGGATATAAATGAAAGGTTTTTGGGTCTTCTGAAGAAGAAGCCGAACGCGTATACCTTCCAGAAGATTTGATGCTTGACGAGTCGGTAATCAACAACTCTGTCTTGGAGGAGGGAAGATGAAGCGACCTGGTTCAAGGATAAATTGGTCTCAATGAACGGATGTGGCGAGTGTCCTGCGTCGTCCAAATGAAATATAAATTGCTTCTTGTTTTAATGACGTGCTAGATCCGTATTAAGAAGTAACTGGAGTGAAGTTGAAGGGGTCGTTGTCTTTCTTTCCACGTTCGATTGATAAGCGTCGGGTGATATACTCCAAGATTGAAGGCCTTTGATATATAAGTTCCTTGATTATGATCACCACAGCAAGGGCACTGGACCCGAGAAGCGCCCTATCACCCCTGTTTTCTCTCGATTCACAGGATGTCCCTGTCGTTGCAGGCTTGCAGCAGAATGCCGCTGAAGTAAATTGTACCGATGACAAGAGTCTAGTATGCAGGCGGAGCGGAGTAGTGTGTCCAAATCCCCACCTCGACTTGATACAGGGCTTGCACGGTTGCGTCTAGGATTTTGCTTGGGAGAGCCGGACTTGGGACGAGATTTAGGGAGAGTTGCACAAGCTAAAGTGGATGAAGAAGGCAGATTGGAAGGGAATGTTTTTAATGCACGAGGACATTCAAAGTCAGCCACAGACAGATAGACAAAAAGTGATAACAACAAACAGTGAAGCGATTCAATGAAATTATTTTGGCCCCCCGTGGCTCCTAAGAGGATTGACAAATGGAAATGAAGCTGCAGCGAAATGCTGGATAGCACTCTATCGAGAACTGTGCAGAACGTTGGATAAGATGAATGTGCGACTGGGGTGTAGGGATCTGGTGCCGGCGCAATCATTCGATACTCAGATGAAGCATCCAAATGGACCAACAGGAACAAGTTAAAATAACAGCAGGGCTCCGCAGCAAAGTGTGAGTTGTATCGATCTCAACTAAGCCTGATGTAGGAGAGCTTGAGAGAACAACGGATATGACAGGGAACGAGCGGAGAGATCGAGGCTGGGTCTCTTTTACACGGATCATTGGTCTCCATTTTGCATGAAAGGGTTGGAACTTGGAGGGATCATTGAATCTGTGGGTCAACTTACAACCGTTGTCGCTAACTGATACCACCCAATGAAGATCTGTGAATACATGGGAGGGCCCTAGACTGGTTATGCGAGTTGTGACTTGACAACGTGACGACCCTGCCGCTTATAAGAATTAACGCAGACCAAAAGGTAAAAAAAAGTCAAATACAAAATGGGTAATGCCTACGAAAGGTACAGATTACAGGAACATAGCCGCAAAGCCTAGATCGTTTTACCCTCTGTGCTATACTAACTAGGTAGTTGACAGGAACGGGATACATGTAACTTGTAAGAGGATGGGGTGGATGAATCAATGGGGATTTTTCTCGGTACTTTTGAGATCATCGTCAAACCTTGAAGTGACTGTTTTATGCGTATCTTCCCATAAAAAGGCTAAGTAAGTAAAATCTGCTACGAAACCCGTAGATAGTCTAGTCAGGCGAAGGTTGTTTTGACGTATATGCATTGTTTTTGTAGGAAAGTTCCGCATGCGAACGATGTATGGTTTCGTGGAAGGTCGATGTGTAATCATATGGAACAATACATTGTTTATTTCATAATCTAATGAACTAGACCTGCCGTTGAGTTTTGATGATGGTTGAGGCAAAAATTGGAGCATACCCCCGTACTAAGAGGAAGCTAAAGGCTAAGAACCCTACTAAGGCAGTGAAGGAAGCTACTAATTATGAATGGTAACTAGCATTTATGTCCGGTACCTAAGTTAATCGTAGAATGGCGGGCTGGAACGGCTAGAAGTCCGTCAAAATTATTCGAAAATTGGCGGATATGCGGGTAAGGTTGTACGGGTTGACTAGGCCTTTGTTCGTTTGGTAGGGGTTTTGGCAGGGTTAGGGGTTTTGGTAGGTTTGTTCAGCGAGATAGAAAGAAAGAGAGTTTCAAGATGACTGGGATGAAATTAGGTAGTCCATGCCATTGCTATGCCGGTCATTGTTAATTTTCAAGGTCCCGAAGGAAATGATGAGTCTAGATACCTAGTAGATACGAACTTTGAGGGTAGAATAGCAAGGTGGACATTAATTAATATTTTTCGTCAATCTCAATAATTAAACAAGGTTGCATCTAGAGTAATGATTTTGACATATTCTATTCTTTTTCCAGAAACTCTTAGTTCTTTCCTTGTCAAGGTATGGTACTTCCAGGTACAAGCTCGCAACTTGAGAGGTTGAGACTCGAGAGAGGACTTGGTACTGTAGTTTCTTTGAATATGATCCACCATTACCCATTATCAGTTTGAAAATATTCGGAAGCTCGAGAGAACCGAAGAAACAGAGTTCCTTGGCAGTTGTTGCTTGTACCATACAAGATACCGTATACGGCACTTGGAAAAGAAAGAACCTTGGAGATGAGATTATAAATAATCTCATACTTGAACAGTTCTATTGCCTGCTAGGTAGGCATGAAAGGTAAATGAAAGGTAAAGAGTTGATACCGGCACCAGTATAGGAGTTGAAACGGCCCCCAAACAACTTTCATCAGATTAGATTCCCCCACGAGTAAGAGCATCAAATCACCGCAGCTTCACCACATCATTTATCATATTACCTAACCTACCGGTATGGAGTCTGGAGTCTGGAGTCATGGATTTCTGTCACAGTTTTTTGTCAATCACATCAACTTACCTACTAGGCTCGCCTGCGTAGCTGGGAAAAGAAAATTCCTGAAAACTAGGTTCAACTGGCGAAAGTCTGTGCATCAACTGCACATCCCGCGGCCCATCAATCAATCTCACCACAAGTTCCGAAGATATCTCGAAATCCGAAAACTCAATATAAGGAATACGCACTTTTACCTTTATTTTCCCGCTTCTAAGTTTTGTGCCTCTCACCATCACTAGCACGCGCAAGCAGTGATGTGATTATTGTAGCAGCAAGATGAATATCCCAAAGACCTTTCGAGGATTTTCTCGCCCCCATACATTCGTGCCTTTTTCTTACGGGTACCGTCCCTACGGTCCGGTCACTGTTGCGCAAGCACATTCCCGTCAAGGTGTGAGCTACGTGTTACGTCGGGTAGGTACAAAAATACTTTTTGGAAAATATCATAGTATCGAGAACACCGCATGTTTCGCTGACTACTGTCACGGTGATTAAACGGATCCGTGGATCCTCAATCATGAAAGAAGATCAAAAACATAAAACCTGAATGTTCCCTCCGTCAGTCATACAGTCTCCACAACACAATCAACCTCGCCTTCACTTGCCTGCACGTTGTTATTCTGTTGGTATTTACTTTGTCGCCGTTCCGACTAGAAACCGCGGGATTCGAATGGCGCATATTTACCCAGTTGCAGGAATGGGGGCCCAAGAAAACTCAAAATGCATGTGCCGTCTATTTCAACGATCTGATACCGGGATACAGTCCTTCTGATAGGAATCTATGATCGAGGTACCAAAAGTCGAGACTCGAGAGATTATTGCAAGAGTTTCTTTTCTATGCTTACAGTACTGTATTAATAATGCATGATGCAAAAAAGCTAAGCCAGGCGCTTTAAATCTTCATCTCTTCATTACCTAATAAAGGATGTCTCACGATGAGTACATATTGTCCGACTTTTACCAATGATGATCACACCTATTATAGCATTGTCCATCGTCACTCACGAAAGGCATGAATTATGTTCATAAGGCTGATGCGAAATATAAAACAATAGCTGTTAGAGATATTGGGTTGGGCTTGATTAACAACGGCGTGTGAGGAGAAACGCCAAACACTCGCAGATTCGTAAGCTGACCAAGTATAGATATGATATTCAGGAATCATAAGTTTTATAAATAAGGTTTTTACTCGTTGTGGGGAATAGAATTGACTTGGATTCGACTGTTGCAGCATGAGACGAGAGAATGAAGGGGGTATGTGGGTAGCCGCACTTCGGGATTCCTAAAAACCTCCATTGGCAGCTAAAAACAAACCTAGATCTTGCCGGAGCGCGAGCGGGATCTCGAGAATGCTGTTGTGATCAGGCCGATGATGTACAGTACATGACGGTACCAGAGGCAGCCTTTCCTGATTCTTGCGTTACGCATCTTACCTTGTTGTTGTAGTAATTTTTTGACCAGGGGGGTAAATTCGAATGCTTCGGGCCCGAATGGGATATTAAACTTGTGCGCTGATTGGATGAACCAAACGGCGAAAAGTTACGACGAGTTAGAGTTAGGTTGTGTAAATTTGCAGCGTGTCTGTGTTGCAGGCGCGCGGTGTAAGGACAGAAAGGTTAACCTTATTAAGCTACGGGAAGGATTCAAGAGGGAAAAACTCCGACTGTACGGTACCTCTAGGCTTTTGGTAATATCACGGTAGGGGGTAGTGGTAGTACAGGAATTGGTGTAGTAGCGATTCGCTGGACTCGCTGGAGGCTCCACGAAGCATTAGGATCAACTAATCCTTGATTGCAGAAATGGATACGTACAATGAATACGTATCATACAAAATGAGGTAAACATAACGAAATTGGAGGCTCTTTTAACAAGGACAATAGGATAAGGCTCACGAGAGATTCGGGGGGGATAATGAAGACGATTAACTTTCACGCACGTACGATTCTGGACAGGAGATGAGGGGAGATTATTGATAGAAGGAGATGAGATTTGGTTTGGGGAAGGATTGGATAATTTGGATTGCTTTCTCCTTACCAGGTACGTGCTTGTCATAATGAAGTTCCTAGTGTTTCTAACTAGAAAGAAACAATTATGGATATATCCGTATTTAGATCAATTTGAGGCAGGCCAGGCAAAATAATTGGTGGACTAAATGCAGGTACAACCACCGACTACTTCATAAGTTCGTAGGGCTCAAGGAACTCCTAAATTATAACGATCAGTTTTATTAGCATTCTAGGAGATCCATTCTTTTTCGCAATATTGACCTTATTGGTAGAACTCGATAAGGTTAAGCTGGAATCAAATCTGTTGAAAGTTGAAACTCCTTTAATTCAGTACCGCGGGCGACGGTACAGTATGTCTACCAGTACTGGAGCAGGAATCAACACAGCTAGTACTGTAGTCGAGACTGGAGAGAAAAAAAGATGAAACCAACTTTAAATCTGATCCACTCATTTGTCTCCTCTGTTTTGGTCATTTCAGAACAACTTAAAACACGTTACACTACTGGCAACTCCCTTCTGAACCTTATGTTTTGTTAAGGCTACAATCAAAACATAATACAGTACATCGAAACAACGAGCGCCGTTACAGCGAACGCAGAATAGGGGCCCCTGAGTAGTAGGTAAGTGGAGTTGTGGACGGCTATACACGGGGGTGGACTTCCAAAAATGTACGAGTGCGAGATGTGGGATAAGTATCATAAGATACCTAGACACTTTATAAATCACATCCATGATCTATGTATGTATGTATTTATGTATGTATGTATCATCTCCTGTACCAAATGTTATTTAACAGGAAAACAGAAACGCCAGTAAAATAGCTGGCAGTATCACATGGCCATGTTATATTTCTAAAGAACTAGTGCTAGATGGGAAGCTGTACGAGATGCGAAGCAGTGGAATGAAAAATGCGAGCGAGGTGCTAAAAGTACTTGTAAGTGATTACCAATAATAACAACTTTTAACAAGTATAGAAAATGTACTGTATTGTACCTTGTTTACCTAAATAATGCCTTCGTCGTTTGTAGCACCTTTTACGCAGTATACTCTGAGGACATATCTGCCATCTAATGTTGTACATAGAGTCAGCTGAACTTTACTAGGTACAGACATCAAGCCATGATATTCTCCAATGTTCCAGCCGCCATCGACGCCATACCTTACTTAATCGCCCCCAAATCTCAACCGTACTCCAAGATGTCTTTCCGAGCACGGTCTGTGATGTTGAGGCGGCGGACCAACCCTTAAGCAAGTAATTGTGTTTGGCAGGTCTACTAATTATTTATTATTTACCGATTTGTTATTCCCATGGTATTATCCCCATCGTTGTCCAATCTTGATGTTTTATAATCATTACGATTCCTCTTTGCCCAAATCAAGCTCTCGGCTCCGTTCCGAATACTACCAAAACTCAGGTAAGGCGTCTAAGACTACGCACCCTCCTTCTATGGGTCGTCCACTCTTCTCATTAAGATCTCAGATACGTAATTTCGTAATAGACTGCCAGGGCCGAGAAAGCTAGAACCACGTCGCTTACAGTAAAACCTTTTCTTTGGAATTACCGAGGAATCACAATAGTACACTACGGTGTCTAAAACCAGGAACGGTGAGGAAGCATAACTGCACAAAAATAGGCCTGTCATCATGGATACTATTTAGTCCCATAAGTCAGTCTACTACTATTTACTGTTTGGATGGCGCTTATGCTTCAGATTAAAATATTCTCCGATACATTCCCCACTCAGTAGTCCTTCGAACGGCTCGGCAAGTATCAGAAACTTCAGATTTTATATGACTAGTCATCACTGATCAGCACCACTTTCACATCCTCAAACAACGCCCAGAAATAAACACCCGGAAAGGATGTTGTGAACCAAACATCAGCACACGAATGCTTGCAAAAACATTGTCACATCGTGTTGTACGTGGTCGTGGGCTCATCACGATGCGTCTACTCCGGACTTGTGGGACGCTGGCTAAGTTAGATAGTCGTCATACGTTCAAAATAGCTTCCATGTTATGGTTTTTGTTGTGAACACTTCAGACAATTTCAGGCTGCTGACGAGCTTGCCTCATTATCCGACAGTTTATCCGAGAGATTGAGGGGTGGAGAGATCCCAACCACATCACATACAACACCCATGCCCCTGCATGTACTCATCTTAAGGTGATGGGGGGTCATAATAAAATCCCTGTCCTAAGCCTTGTCGATCAGCACGGGCGCCACAAAGAAGTACCACGCTGGATTCTCTCATGTTCTGAAGTTTTGAAAATGATGAGTGGACGGATTTTGCCTTTTCAACATTATGTTAGCTACCATGCAGTGTTCTCCCGTAGGAAGTCCGCATCCTCATAGAACGGCGACCATTCATATCATTATCTTCACACACCTCAACCTGCAGCTCTCCACGAGAACCAGCACGAGAAGAAATATCCCGTGTTTTCCCATCTATAGCATACATCGAGAAGGTATCACCACTACCACCATCTCACCGCATATATGCGCAGACAAAGACGCAAGGTGGCTGTGTCCCCAGATTTTCAAATACTCGAAATATACCCTGTGTGCGGACAATCTTTCCGGTAGTAAGTACTATATACATTTTCCTGCTGAATTCGATACATGGACTTCAGAATTCCGTATCAAGGGAATACCGGCAGTTGTCGGCGATTAATATATTACATATTGTATATTACATGAACTCATGCATGATAAGGTTTATCATATTGCAATTTATTTCCAACACTGCAAATCCATATGTACCTGGTTATAGGCCCATTCCAGAAATCTGCTTATCATGGGAGAATCCCCATCAGAAAAATTGTCGGATCCCATCGACAACAAGTTAGATGACCAAAATACAGGTCAGCTCTACGAGTTGCTACCATCAAACTACTGAGTTTGTTGGCATTCACTTCGTTTTTTGAACAATGTGGCTCAGTATGATACTTCCCTCGGGATTATCGGGTATATTCATCTCGTGGACAAAAATGGACCAAGGGAACTAAAAACGTCCTTATCCATACGAGCTACAATTCAGCCGAATTCCCTCTCGAACATCAAGATCCATTGTTCAGTGAACATTTTACCGGATCGAGACATGAGCCTCATTGATTTGCATATGTTGCTATTTTCTAGTAGAGCCGAGGACAAGATTTCGGCACCAGCTGTCTGCTTAATGTGAGATGCTCGTGTATACTTTGGGGACAGAAAGACATGGCATATCCTTGAAGTCAGGAGAGTTTTGGTCTCGCCTCGCGCCCCCTAGCTACAGCGTCGTGTGTCACCAAATCATATCAAAATTCAACAATACAGGCACAGCCGGGCAACAGGTAAGCTGAGGTCAAGTCAAAGAACGGTTCAGCATGGAGATGTTGAAGGATATTTTATCCTGTCACGGTGTCGAATCCGTCGTTCACATTCAGGGAGAGGCTCATTCCGGAATGGAAAGGCTGTTTGTCCTTCCAGGCCACCACACTTTCCTTACAAACATCATCAGCATATGTCAGTGTTTCCACGCTTCTTATTGGTTGACATACCAATAATACCATAATATTGTACTTGAGATACTCGAAATCGTCACCGACAAATGGATACGCTTTCTATTTACTTCCGGAATATCCTTCTCTGGTTTACACATCATATGGACGACGAGAAAATGTTTCTTCCTTCGCAAGCTATGTCAAATACGTGAATGACATAGTGACAGTGCCTGGGTATGAGTAACCGTGACCATCAAAATTCCAATCATGAGTACAAAGACAGAACAGCCGTCCGAGAACACGTCACAGCCGACCCGCTGACTATAATCTTGGAACGAACGAGATAAGAGTCCAAGGTTCGAAGTAGATTTTCGCGCTTAGTTCAGCCGTTATTGACAAACTCCAAATAGACTATACCGTAACATCGCGGCTCTAGTATCTCCACATTCACAGCCCATGCTAACTACATTTAGAGACTAGACAGACGTGTGGTGTTCACATATTTTATCAGTCTCGTGCGTACGTTGGTTGGAAAAGACGGGTCTAGGACTATCACGATTAAATAATGCGATTTCGTATTGATTTGGAGGCTATTGATACCAAGTCGTATAGGCTATACGAGATCAGTCATGATTCGTGACTAATGTATAGACAGCACTGTGGTGGAAGAGGTCAATGTAGGTTCGAAGATCTTACTCAAATCGTGGTTTAAGCTCTAGATCTACGTTATCTCGATGCCTCTTTCGACGGAACATAAAAACCGTCAATTTGGCGACAATGATCTTCCCAGAAGCCATACACGAGATAGAACGGCGATATGCTTGTTTACTATAGCACTTTTAGGGAGAAGGGTCGATTGAGGCTGGGCTAGATCAGATGTATGAGAAAGGCATGTGCTGGCAAAACTTGATCTTGATTAATCAGGTAGGTAAAGAGAGGTAGAAGATGGAGATGCGATGGTGAGGAGGGTTCTGAATGACAATCATTGTGATGGATCGCGGAGTTTACAGTATCCTGAGTCTCAGTCTCGACGTTATATAACGACAGGGGAAAATGGCCAGTCCATGACAGTTTATTTAGTAAATGCTAGACATCATCAGAGCCTGATCAAGAAATACCTCAAAGATAATAAACAATTCTCCAGACGCTACATATCTCGGAAGGAAATTTCAACAATATCAACCCACAAATAAATCGTAGAATAACACCATACATAAGCAGGTACCCGTCATTTAATCCCATCTCATTTCATCTCTGCGAATCGGAAACCCGACTTCCAAAGCTTGCCCAAACCTAAATCTCCTGCTGAAAACCTTAATATTCCCATTCCCAATGCCAATGCCAACCTCACACCCCCTCTCAGCCTCCTCCAACATCCTTTGCAGTACCGAGTCTATGCCGCAGATCCTACAGCACTGCCTCAAGCCTCAAACCTCGAGCTGACAAACACGACAGTGTTGCTTTGTCTTAAACATGTTCTTATTTATATTTATGTTGCGATTACGCCTCTGGCTTACCTAGAAATGTATCAAAAAAATGTTCTTACCAATGCACGTGTTAGTATGGAGAATGTTTTTGCAGCCGATTGTCTTGATTATGAGAGTTTTGTATCCTGTGCTGTTACATGCGTGATTTCTTATATGATTATGTGTTTCCATCATAATACAAATAGGAAATGATATTGCAGAATTTCAGCCTCAAAACCATATATATCATAAAATCTGGTAGTCTGTATAAACAGTATCTGTGGTTCTGATCAAAGGGTATATATCTGTCATAGCAGCATGTGTATATACCTTTCAGAAGTTGATACCGAGCATAAAATTCGAGTACATGTACGATATCTCATTCTCCCTCGATCAGCACACAGCCATCAGCATCAACTAAGAATGTAAAGACTTCATGACCTGCGGTGATACAGCACGCAGGATAACCGAGCTTGAAAGGAGAAGACTCAACCTCACCAAGCACAAGCCTTGCCCAGAAAATTCAAGCACGTAGTGCAGGCTCACAAGATAGCAAAGGCGATAATCATGTTTATAGACTTGGTATCATTCTTTTGTTTATTCATTACTATACGCCATTTTCCATATTATAGTCACATACATTACAATTCCGCAGATATTGTTCATGAATCATCTAATCTCTTCATCCATGCATCATCCGTCGGTGATTATTTTATCTCCCACACATTTCATCCCATGTGCATTATTAGTCCACACCATCAAACTCTTCCTCGCCAGGAATCTCGTCATCTTCATCCAAGCCCTCGAACGTTTCTCCAGCCTCATCCCCCTCTCCAACTAGCTTCCCCTCCTCGATGGCTAGAATCTCCACTCCGCCCTCTGGCAATCCTCTCTCCTCTCTTAATTGCCTTATCTTGGAGTTAGTCATTTCAAAAACATATTGCCCTAAGTGTTCTACTCCCTCCATCACCGCTTCACCCTGCACTGACTCTAGCCCCTCCTCATCAGCCAGTATCCTCTGACTTGGCCACATCTCCCCGGTACTCAGCATCAACTTATCTGGTCTCGATAATAAGACATCAAAGGCTTGTTTTAGCTCAAAACACGATTCAAAGACCTCACGTCGTCCTAAAATATAAAGACCAAGACGAGCGCGAGACAATGCAACCGTAAGACGTCTGATGTCACGAAGGTAGCCGACGCGTGATGTACGAGTGAGGGAAAGAATAACATCTAAGATTTGTTAGCGGTTTAATCGCAAGGAAATAATCTCGATGAAACTTACAATCATTTTGTTCTCCCTGATATTTATCGACTGTTGTGACAATTTTTGGAAGACCAAATAGAGGATTCTTGGCACATCGATGGGATAGGACATCCTTGATTAGTGCACGTTGGCCAGCATATGTGGTCAATATGCTGATCTTCGAAGCTGGATATCCGAGTAATCGCATATATTGGTAGATGGCAACCGCATATTCTGCTTCTCCTAAATTCTGGATGAAATGAGGAGTAGGCTCCATTTCACCCTTGCCTTTGTAATCAGGCACTTGAATGAATTGATAATCATATTTGAATCCTGCATTTGCAGTTTGATATTCAGGTGTGCTTGATACAATTGGAAGGTTACCAAGATTTTGATAACGCCAGGAGTAGAGAGATGCAATAGACGGACGAGCACGACCTTGTTGATCAAGATTGATGGTTGGAACGCCTAAGCGAACGAGGCGAGAGAAGAGCGATTGTTCAAGGTTTGCGTAATGGCGGAACGCAAGATTTTGAATGACAGGAGAGTTCTGAAAGTGATCACCGCATAAAACTACACGCTGAAGTGGAGTTCCACCACTCTTTGGCTTCTGCAACGCCATGGGTATGAAATTTTCGATTTCAGTGATCTGAGCTGCCTCTTCCATAACAACATTGTCGTAGTGGAAGCCGAGTGATGATATTTCACGTCTTCTCATGGCCGCATGTGTGGATGTCATCGCAATGATTCGAGCTTCATTAGTGAGAAGATAGTTGGCCTTATCCCGATCGCGTCGCAGTATCTCAAATGGTCGAACATCTTCAAGTTCCGCGAAAATTTTAGTAATGTGGTGATAACAGCCCGTAGCTACATCAACGACGGCATCTTTATCGGCACCAAGAGCGAAAAGAGGCTGAGGGGCGTTCGAAAAGTAGTAGTGGAAGGGAAATGCAGAGATAATCGACTCAGATGTTGACTCTGGGTCTTTTGTAACGTCCTGGAATCTTGCCCACGCCGGTTCAACGTAAACCGAGTTGAAGTACCCAGCAGTCTCTGCTGAGCTTCCATGAGCACCTGGAGCGCCAAAATTGGCAGCAAGACGATCAACTTCTCTAAGGTAACCATCCCTATTTTCAAGGAAAGACTCGACACGTCCGTGCTTACTGAAATTCGTCTCAGTATCTAATTCCTCCTCGCCATGCCCCAAACGTAGAAGGTGACGTTCATCAATATCTAGAGCGACAATTTTCTGGAATAATTGATTGAGAGCCTGATTACTATGTGCAATAAGAAGAGTGCGCTGATTAGGGAAATTATGATATAGATTGTTGATGATCTGAGTTGCAACATCCGTCTTGCCAGTTCCTGGAGGACCAACAATAACGGTAAGACCGGGTTGTGTGCCAGAGATGATTGCTTCGACTTGAGCGGGGGTGAAACGGACTTGATTCAATTTAGGGGCATCCATAGGATACGGTCCTGTACTTGGAGGTTTATAAGAAGAGACCTGGATGGCTTGTGGCTCTTCCTTTGGTGTAGGCTCTGCATCTCTGCGTCTCTTTTTAGTTGGCCTGGCTGGTGGTTCAGCAGGTTTGGCCACCGTTTGCAACACATAGGGCGGTCCAAAACTACCTGTAACATTGTCATTTGGTCCAACTGTCTTACCGGGAAAGCTTTCAACAAGATGTTGCCAATCAAGAAATGTATCTCGATAATCGACTTTTTTGAGTTGGTTTGGTAGTCTAGTATAATTGGCTCCCGCAGGATCACCGTAGCCTAGAAAGACCTCGTGAAGCCATGGAGCCAGTGGGACATCAGACAATGTTAGGCTCCTTATCGATTCGAGAATCGGTTTGAAGTTGTTTTCACGTCCTCTTCTGCGAAAAATAACGTTCATAGTTTCGTAAATGTCAGGCTTGCCTTTGTCGACACGATCTTTGTCCTCTTTATACATAGCTGCGTCAAGTTTCAATTGGAGTCTTCGCGAGCCAGCGCGAGCATTGCCATTGACTTGACCATTGTAGTTCATCAATGAGCGCCCTCGATCATCTTGAATTTGGATGACTTCGGCAGCACGGAGGTATCTCAGACCTAGCTTTTGCGCATCCGAAGGTATTGCACCACCGTTAGCTATCATAACAGACTCATCGGTGGCTTTAACGGAGAGCAAGAAGATCACGTCGTCTGGCCGTAAAGAATCCCATTCTCTACGAATATTTTCGGCCATGCGGCTGACATCGATCGTGACTTCCGCTCGGACGACAGCTGGCTTGTCATTTCCTACAAGGGGAGGCACCACTTCAAGAATACTATAGGCTGATTAGCAGGAATTGCAATGAAAGAATGAGATTAGACTTACGAAGGTTTCGTTATCGGCAGTGCCATCCTGGAAAACCCTTCAAAACTTGTTTGACCTGTTCTACCAGCTACTGGTCGGAGACGCTTTATTGTATCCTCGACATCCCTTCTGATCTCATAAAACGACTCACATCGATGCAAGATAAATGATCGCCACAAGAAGTCTCCAACGGTCAAATATTGTAAATTCAGCTTCGGAATAGCCAGGGGTTGTGACCCGTCAAATCCATCATTTCTGAGCAAGGTTCTTTCAAAGAGAGTACTCTCTGTTGGAAGAATACTCAAGTCACGGGCAGTCTCTTGGAACGTCTTGCGCTTTTCATGCGTCGCTAGAAGAATTTCCACGAGAAATTTACGATCTACAACAACCTTGGTAGATGGTGGATAGGACGTACGTAAGTCAAGAAGATCGCAGAGCTCTGTCATCTCGGCATCTGTGAGGGATTCTAGATGACCCTCAAGATCCACTCGCTTATCGATGGACGAATAATTGGACAAAGCAAGAATAGTCAGCTTTTCCTTGAAGTTCTTGAGTGCAGTCCTCTGAAGGGACGCTAGTGTTGCACAGTGGCGTTCATATGCTTCCGTACGGCTATGCTGGGCACCTGTATGGTCATTGATTGCAAAGTATGTATAATGCTTAAAAAGCGCATATAGATCTCGTAGTAGCCCATTTTCCTCGTCATTAAAAGCTGGGGATAGTCTGATAGTTGGAAGAATGTGCAAATCTTGTAAAAGTGTGTTGACATATCTCCTGGTTGGTAATTGACTCTGAAGGTCTGATAAAAACTCTATAAACCTTTCACAATACTGTACATTTTCTGATTCAGATGTCAGCACAAGGAAACAGTGATGACAAGGGTTTGTACATACCGGTCTTGATCTTCTCTCCGTAAAGTTGATTGAAGAAGTCAAGAATGAGAGTTAAAAGCCACGAGCGCTCAAATCGAAGTCGAGCTTTCGTGGGCTCATCAGAGGCATCGTATCGTTTTGCTGCCGCCCTCCAAGCTTTCTTCAATTGTACATTGTGATCAAGTATCTTCTCCCTTTTCTTCTCGCTCGAAATGTTGTGCCAGATGGATATTGACACCAGAGGTGCGCATTCTTTCCGAACTATGCCATTGTCTAAAGACTGAAATGCGCTTATTATGAATGACAAGAGGTGTGTTCGAATTGTCGCAGAAAGGGTAGTATCCAATGACATGGACAAGATTCGTCGAAACAGGGTTGAGAAATCGGGTGTATTGTCCGCAAAAATATCTACATTCGTGAGCATGACGCATTCAAGCTTTCCTTAACAGCACTTACCCCAAGTTGGCAGATGTTCTCTAGTCCTTACATTTACGATAAGGACTATGAGAAGTATATGAAAGTTCGAAGCATCTTCAGAATAACCCGGCCAAAGATAACTAGCATTGTTGTCAGTAATAAATCCTCAACTAAAGAGTCTAGATAGATAGATTGGATGTACTTCTCAAGAATATGTAGATTCTCCAATGTTAAAAGATATCTAAATGAGAAATCCTCCTGCTCTAAAACATCCCATATTTCTTTCTTGATAACGTCCGGCTTGACCTTAACCTTCGCGGACTTCTTCGAAGGCTTCAACCAATGTTTTGCTGCAAGTTGGGCAAATGAGCTTTCATTTTGTGATTCCTCCGCGGGCGGCACTCCCATAGTTTCTTCAGAAGCCTTCCCATGACCTCTTCCTTTCGTCCTCGGGGCCATTTTCGTTGCTTGTGGTATTGACTGGCAATTTAGTATTGCGCGCGTCGGTCGTGTGTAAACATCTTATCGTCCAGATAATTTTTGGAAGCTTGATGATGACTAAGCGCGATTTCGCCGTATCTAGATTGACGTCGCCAGCGATAACCTTCAACTTCACGCGACAATTAATTCTGCCACCAAAACTTTCACACCATAGATCTTCACCTGCGCCAGTACGGGAGGAACTGTCAAACTGACATTGCATTTCGGTATGGCTGTCAGCATGAAGGGTCACGGTCTGCCAATGGTGGATGCTTTTGCGCAATTATTGTTGGAAATGCTTCAGCAGGCTCAAATGGTCAAACAAAGACATACGAAAGAATCTCCATTGAGCAAGACGGATCTTGCGAATACGTACGAACGAATCGATCAAATATTCCCCGAAGCGGCGACTATAGAATTCAAAAAGCGCAGTCAGTATGCGATCATCGAAACCGCCGTTCGAGATAACTTCAACAATTTACTGGTAAGCCTCGCACCAGTACGAGCGGTAGATAAACTCTGACGACCCATAGGCCTCTATTTCTATTGAAACCTCTTCCTCTGCCCCATTATGGAATCTCCTCGATATTATCTCCATTATGTCTGACGACGAACAATGCGAACCTGCCCTTCTTTTTTGGCTTGTTGAAGAATTACTGGATAGTCAGACAGTCGCTGGATGCCGGAGAATATTTGATTACCTTGAGTCACGGCGTGAAAGGATTACGGCTAAGCACTTCAATCAAAAGAACTTGGTTATTTTGAGAAGCTGCAACGAGCTTCTGCGGCGACTTTCCAGGGCCGAGGATACCGCATTCTGTGGTCGCGTTTTTATCTTCATGTTTCAGAGCTTTCCCCTTGGTGACAAGAGTTCTGTAAATCTACGTGGCGAATTCCATATCGAAAATGTCACATCTTTCGACGCCCTACCACCCAATCCAGTGGACACTGAGAAAATGGAAGTGGATTCGGACAGCAATGCGAAAACAACTCCACCAGTAACTAAGTCAACCCCAAATGGAAGAACGAGCACGGCGAAAGGTTTGGAAGATAGTAATGGTTCCGGTAAGGATGTGGCTTCATCAAAACGTGAACCTCCGATGAAACCTGATGAGTTGTACCCGATCTTCTGGTCCTTACAGCAGAGCTTTAGCCAACCCAAAAAATTGTTCAATGCCGAGAATTTTACTGAGTTCAAGAAGGGTCTGGAAGCTACAATAGCTACATTTAAGTCGGTACAGCATGAAACCGCAGGGCGCCCGGCAACAAGAGCAGCAGATGATAATAAAAGAGGAACAAAAAGAAAGCGCAGCCAGGGAGATGATGACCTAGCCAATTCTTTCAACCCCAAATATCTCACAAGTAGGGATTTATTCGAGTTAGAGGTATGCCATCTCTCACCACCCAAAAGGATGTTAAAAATTAACTTGAAAATTGTCAGATCAGCGACTTGTCGTTTAGAAGGCATATACTCGTTCAAATCTTAATAATAATGGATTTCCTTCTTTCATTAAGCACCAAAGCGAAAGAGAAGCTTTCAAAAGCGTTACCAGAAAACCTTAATAGATCAGTCACTTATGCAGATCAAACACTTAGTGACGAGGATGTAAGCGCCCCTTTTCACCTCAAATATGTTTTCTTGTAAGCATCAGCTGACAATCTATAGACGAAGTGGTCATTAGATATGAAAAAGTCGATTGCGGAATATTTGAAGAAAGGTGCGGACGGTGCATTCTTCTATCGAATGGTTGAGACCGTTCTATCTAGAGATAAGAATTGGGTTCGTTGGAAGGTTGAAAATTGTCCTTCTATCGCCAGACCAGCCGTGTCACCCCAAGATTATGTTACTGCGAAAGCATCAGCGCGCAAAACGACTACTAATAAACGATTACGCCCCAACCCTTTGGGTTCCTTAGACCTCAAGTTCCTTGCGGAAAATGACTTACAGAGTGGTTTAGAGAGGCTGAAGAAACCAGAAAGATATCAAGTTCCCTCCATCAAGAGCTTCAAAAATAAAATCGATCTGGATGATATGGATATCGATATGGCTCGGGACGAAGAGTCGAAAAATCTGGCTATAGAAGCTAAAGCGAGCAAATGCTGGAGGGCACTACGCATCGCTAGTGCTAGCAAGCTTGCTGCTTTTGATAAAATCGAGAAATCGGATAGCATCGACGAAATATTTAAGGATGATGTTAAACCCGAAGATCTTATTTCCCCTGGCGATGAGGATACGCTGGAGAGTGGGGATCCGAAAATTGGTCAGGGGGATGAGGGTGTAAAAGCACCGCCGCCGGGAAGTGAGGATATGGATATAGAACACGAAAAGAAAGAGGAGCAACCGAGTGACCTAACAATTCCAGTTACGGAAATCAATAGTTGAGGATTAAAGCGACGGGTCGATTGGACGTCGAAGATTCACATGGGTGGATTTGATGAGGTGAAATGGCCATCTCTAGAAATACGATGCGATAAAACGAACACCATCTGGAAACTGTACTTGTACCTGTATTGTATAATACCCCCTTTATATCACGCAAAGATATATCATATACCATAACATAGCATCGCTATGAAGTACTATCAATCATAAAAGAGATAAGATAGTATTGATCCTATTTATCATGCCTGAGCAAAAGTCGTGTAAGTGCAATGTATCGATTATGATTCTTAAGATATTCGATGGCTGAAATTTTCAGAGGTGATGGCAATGGAACATTTCAAGTGATAGGTCTAGGAGGACGAAAAGGGAATTTGTGTTTTTACGATTCCTTTCGGACGATTAGCAGCAAATTTTCACCTGAAAAATGAATATTCAAGGGTTTTGATCAGAGAATTTCAGAATATTGTACAAGATGCAACAAAAGATCTGAAACGAAAAATAAAGGAGTGAATGAAGAAGGGGGGGTTCCGTAAGGTGGAGTTGAGATAAGGACCGGCGTGATGCATCGAGTTTGATTATTGAGGTATGTAGAGCTGCGTCGAAACTTCACTGTGGTCTTAAAGTTAAGATTCCTTGTATGATATTTTGATTCTCTTCAGGAGAAGCACTTTCCAGCGCTGGAGATTTACTGCTCTAGTCCAAGGCGTGAGTGGAACTCAAAAATGTCTTAATTTGAGACTCGGTAGCATAATTTTGGTTGACATTGGTGGACAGTATAACAAAATATATTGACATCACTTGCTCTAGGTGAAGTATTCCTGGAATAATATAAGGGGATTCTGGAATCATTCTTTTAAGCAAGTAAGAAAGCGACGTTCGTGGTTGGCTTTTTTTGTCATTGATGTCTCAAGACTCTACTCCGTACCACACAAAAGAAACTTCCTGAACTTTAGATTGTTTCCTCCTGCGCTCCACGGACCTCACATCGCAATTAAGTTTTATACCAGATATTCAAGTGAATTTCAATTATGCGACCCAATTCAACCGGTCTCAGCAGATTTGACTTCCGTTGAGATCAATTTACTTCTGTACCAAGGTTCATTAGCGTGAACTAAACCAGAACATTATCCGAGAACACCCTTCTGGTAGCGACGAGCTTTAAGTTCTACCCGTTGTTCTTTCCCCTTTCGTGATTTAAAATATAACACATGTGAAGGACTTCTTCTTTCCTCGATACTAAACTTCAAACACATTTTCGCCTCAAGCTAAACGCTTTGTGTACATAAGTTCTAAAATGGAAATATCACATTCTCTTCTCATTTCATTTGCAACTTCAAATGTCAACAATTATTCGTGGGCATAATCTCACTTTCATCACTTTACAGATACAAATAGTTGGGTTACATATCCCACCTGCGTTGATGATTTTGGGTCATAGTCGGCAGACAGAAATTGAACAAACATATCTGCAGGACATGGGACGTGGACTAAACTAGTTGTTGAGGCCTTACATGCCATTTGAGTGTCAACCACAATTGAAAGGGCAACGCCATACAGATACAGCCATCCATACAGACCTAATTCCAATCCTTCGCTATCAATGTCTTCTTCTCAGAATGCTCCACCAGCTCAGAATGCTCCAATAGTTCCAACAGCTCCAACAGCTCCAACAGCTCCAACAGCTCCAACAGCTCCAACAGCTCCAACAGCTCCAACAGCTCCAACAGCTCCAACAGCTCCAACAGCTCCAACAGCTCCAACAGCTCCAACAGCTCAGAATTCTCCACTAGATGGCTTCCAGGATGCGAGGGAAATAGTGAGGTTTGCGCAATGTCCAAGCTGTTCCCACATATTACAAGAGCCAGTGACATTATCATGCGGAAACAATATATGCAAGAAATGCATACCATCAACAGGCAAAAGATGGAATATATCTTACATCGGGAACATAAGTCGTTTACAAGGATTCAAGTGCCCCGTAACGACCTGCGGGCTATCACATGCAGATGCTGACTGCTACAGCTGCTTTGATTTGGGTGTCATTATCAAAGCTTTCAACGACAATATCATGAAATACATAAAGGAGCCAGAGGTCCAAGATTCCAGGCTAATTCAGAGAGATGGATTCGATTCGGAGGAGTGGCTCATGCCATATATATGTTTAGGGGGAAAAATAGCCGCGACCTATTTCATGGCAAGTTTGGGAAAGATCGCGTACGATTCCGAGGTGACCTGCATGCCAAATTACATGCCAGAAACAGTGGATAGATGCAGATCACTGGATACAACTCTGCTGGAAAAACTGAGAATATCTATAAGACCATCGATGGATTCTTGCCAAGTGTGCACTGACTTCTTTGTCGATCCAGTCACGACAGGTTGTGGCCATTCGTTATGCCGAGCATGTCTTTATGGTGTCATCAGCCGCAGCGCAACATGTGCATTGTGTCGTAAACCCCTATTAATCCACCCCGATGCCACACCCGAACGGGCAACGAAAAACATATTACTTGACAAGCTAGTCTCAAGATTCTTCCCCGCAGAGCACGCCGCGTCAATTGTGGGAAATGATGAATTTTTTCATGATTATGAGTTAGGAGAATTCAAAATCCCGCTGTTGATTGGCGATTTGTTTTTTCCGAATCAAAGAGGTAAATTTCACATCCAAGACAGCAACCATTGTGGGTTGATCCGCCATCAAGCAGAAAAGGACAGGAGACCCGTTCAATTCGGCATGGTTCTGCGCAATCCAGGAGGGGCTTTTCAAGAGGGACTGAGATCGGTGGCTCCATTTTACGAATATGGAACACTTGTACGAATGCTTGAAATTCCGCCCATTAGTGAGTCGGATGAAGATTACCATATTGAGGTTTTCGGGGTTTGTAGGTTCAGAGTCTTGCGGCATTCGGCGCAAAACAGTGGTTATCAGCGTGCCATTGTTAAACGTGTGAATGATATTGGTCTTGCTGAAGAAGAAGCCCTTGAAGTTTCCGAATGTGGCGATACGACTACTACTCCAATTATCCACACTCATCTTGGCGAAGGGGATTGTCTTTGTAAGGTGGACGACACACCCGTGACTCCCAGAGATATTAACTCGATGTCTACCAAACAAATCATGAATCTATGTGTAGAACACTACAAAAGACTGGAAGCGGAAATGACAGAAGCGGACCTTTACAAAAAAAGGAGACGTAATGGGCCTCTACCAACAAACGATACAAATATAATAAACGAACCAAGTCCATTGAACGAAATACAAGGAATGGAACGAAATATGCTAGACGAAGTCAAGGAAACAGATATGATGGCATCATTTCCCTGGTGGTTTGTAAATGTGCTTGACATTCCCACAGCCGAGAAGTACAAGATGTTGAAGTCAACAAGCATCAGAGAACGAATGAAACTGTGCGCAAAATGGGCCCTCGAAGACAGACAAGCTGCGTAGGATAATTTGTTTCTATAAATAATAACACAATTGTGATGGGTGAGTCCAAGGCTTTCACTCTCGGCTTGCTGATTTGCTTTTGTTGATTTGTGGTCCTTGCTAATGCGTTTTTCTTATAGAGCAGCACATCACATTCTGATTCTACACCTATTCACATTCGCCTGGCTGGTCTTAGTTTTGGTGTTATACTCCTGGTATGGATTATTTAAGCATTATGGGGAACGGAATCGGTGGTGGTTAGATTTGTTTTTGATTCATGCGATCGCTCCTATACTAATTATCCTTATGATTGGGGCGGGGAATTGGTATTGAGCGCGTGGATACTTTCACACATCATTTCAATCGTGTATGTTGATGGGACAGGATGCTGTCTCTACATTGGCGGTAGCAAGTACTTTGGTGTATTGAGTATTGAATTTATCCTTTTCTTCATTGTAATGTCAATTAATGGCGCAATAAATACAAGTTTTCAATATTGATGTTCTATCTCTTATAGATTTTACTTGAAATTGATTCGATATCCATACAGTACTAATGAAAAGATAATATTGGTACTCAAGGTACTAGATATAATTCCCGCCTGTATTTCTGTTCACGTAAAGAGTGTATGGTTTGTTTTATGAGAAAATATATTGATATTGATATTGAGATTAATATTAATACTGGTAACATGCAGTGTCATACTATACTATTTCCACGCAGTATGTAGTGAGTACATGGGGATATCTCACCACGCGCAGAAACACTTGTTCGTTTCAAAATAGATCAAACCATCCAACGATCTCGGACCATGCTGACTCTGCTTGGCTCTTCAAGCACAAGTGCAAGCACACGCACTAACAAAACCCTTCTTCCATAACCTATCATAGATAGCTTCCTTCTTTCCTTCCTTCCTTCCTTCCTTCCTTTCATTCATCCTTATCTAAATAGCTTTTGAATGTCCTGCATATCCTCATTCCCGTTGATGACACTCCACCATTGCTCCATATTCGCATCTGTGCTCGAAGTGGCGGTGTCCTGAGTGTAGTTTGAATTATCATCGTTCCGGATCACCACTAGATATTGAGAGTTGGGGGAGGGGGAAGGGGGGATCCCACCTGGTATGACGGGAGCGGGACGCAATTTCCAGGCTCTGTATCTGAAGTTTGGGCGTGGGAGTGTTTGCGAATCCCCACTCGGGGATAAGGGTGAGGATGTGGGCGGTGCCTGGGATGGGCGGGGAACGCTTGAGCGTGAAAGTCGCGAATACGGTAAAAGCCGCGGGTATCTTTGTTCGCGGAAGAAGAGGAGGTTGGATTGTGGATTTGGGGCTGGGTTTGTTGGGCGGCTTGGAAGAGGGTTTCTTGGAAGAGGGGTTCGTGGAAGAGGGGTTCGTGGAACCACGGGTCTTGGAATTGATCTTTTGGGGATCGAGATGGGGGATAGAGGTGGCGATGCAGGTGGTGATGGATAGGCAGGGGAAGGTGGAGGGGGGGTTAAAGTAGAGTCATCGGAATCACTGGCGTAGTTGGTTAGGTCACTGATAGTGGTTTGGGTCCCAAAAGTCCTGGTAGAATGGGCTTGTGGAGTTGGCGGATAACTGGCAGTGGTTTGGGTCCCGGAAGACTTGGTAGGTTGGGCTTGTGGAATTAGTGGATGAATGGCAGTGGCTTGGATACCGGAAGGCTTGGTAGGTTGGGCTTGTGGAATTAGTGGATAACTGGTAGTGGCTTGGATGCCGGAAGGCTTGGTAGGTTGGGCTTGTGGAATTAGTGGATAGCTGGTAGTGGCTTGGATCCCGGAAGGCTTGGTAGGTTGGGCTTGTGGAGTTAGTGGAGTTATAGCTACGGATGAAGCAGGAGGGAAAGGAATGGAGGATGAGGATAGGTCGGGGTTCATAAAATAGCTCATGCACATTCGCTTTGTTTCTGGTTCAAGATGGAGCGTTTCTGATCCAGGCTCAATTTTTATTTCTGGCGAGAGAGATGACCTAGGTCTGGGAATTTGTGTGGGTGTGGGCATGGATGTGGAGATGAGGGACGAAGGGCGCTTCCGAGTGGGAAGTCCGTCGTTTTGGGGAAGTGGCGCCAGTGTGTTGGGGTTGAAATTTGACTGGGAAGCAGGGTCAGAGTTCGATTTTTTGAGACTGGCGAGTGTACTTACAGCAGCTTGTTCGAGGTTGCTGAGGTAAGAAAACGGGGCAGAATACACTGATGCGAATGGCGATGAAGCCATGGTATTTGAATGATTTTGATAATAATCTGCGCTTCTGGCCAACATAGGTTGGAATGTGCGACCAGCCCTGAATTGTACGCTACCAGCCATCTCTGTATTCCCACCGAACTCAAAATTATTCCCAACTTGTTCAACGCCCTCCCGATTCACGGGCGCACCGAGCATAGAATTCCGGAGGGAAGCCGGGATTCCTGGATTGACGATGTGATGCTCGGTGTTGATAGCATTTGGGACTACAGGTATATTTCTGCGATTATTGGCAGAAAAATAAGGATGGCGAAAGTCACGAGCATGTGAATGTACGACTGGAATTTGTTCTTCCTCATCCGCTTCCTCGTCTTCGAACTCACTCTCGTCGTACTCACTATGATATTCATCTTCGCCTTCGGAAGACAAAGTCAAGTCTATGGTTTTCTGCTCTTTTACTTCTGCAATTGGCGGGAGCATCTGAGCACTTGGCTGAGGTAGCATGATATAAGAAAGGGACATCTTGTTATGGATATCGCTTTTCTCGATCGCTTTTGCCGGCGTCTTCCTATTTGACACGATGGACTCTGGCCTACTACCTATTGTCCTTTGGTTTAGGGCATGAGAAATAGGAGTCTGAAAATGATGAGCATGAGGATTAACTGGATGCCATCGTCTAGCAGCGGCTTCTTGGTGTCTTCTGACATCCAGATTATTGTTTGGCATTCGATTTTGCTCCGGTCGCACAGGACCTGGCTCTGGAATGACAATTCCTGTGATAGGTTGATGGACCGATGGTGACTGTGGTCTGCGTGAAGCCCCAGGTGGTAGTCGAACTGGTGGTGACTGTGGCCGGTGTGAAACCCCAGGTGGTCTTCCACGCGGTCGTCCACTCGATTTTTCACTCGATTTTCCACTCGATTTTCCACTCGATTTGGCACTCGATTTTCCAGGCGTTCGTGGTGGCGGTTTTGTTTTAAGAGCAGGAGGAGGCAGACCAGCAGGGTAAACTATTTGGCCATCGGTGTCGGGTACGACGTCGTAGGCTATTTTCTTTTTTGTTTCTTCTTCTTCCAAGTTTTCCATGATGAAATTTGTTAAAGATATTCTTCTGATATGTTAGTTATCTGCTTGGTGTTGGACAAAGGAAATGAGACGGGGAGTGGAGATGGAGGGAAGTTTTATGGAGTTGTGTCATGATCTGTACATATGATCTGATCCTTGATGGGGCTCTTTACTTGGTTTGAAATCGTGAATGTTCTTTGGTGGTACAAGTTTGATTTTTTCATATTCACGACGTAAAGTTTGAAGACATTGTTGCTCTAGAGTCATCTGAGAACCGAGAATCCGTCACATTGCGTTTATATGAATCATGATATAATATCTTTAAGACGAAACATGCGTGCGTTGAGTCATAAAACCGCCTTCCCATCTTTTCTCTGTGAATATGGGAGTGCTGTTCTAAATATAAAAAAAGATGGATATCTGAAGAAATTGTGAGAGGGATCCAATTTCGACGACGGATAAGTTTTGAGCGTATAAGTTTTGAGCGTATAAGTTTTGGCGCTTTAGTCTTTCCAAGAGGACTAAATCATTTTCTACAACTCGTTCCGAGCACATCTTTCCGTGGTGCCAAACACTATCATAACACTCATTATGATTTATTTTTCTACATGACATTGGCACTGGCCAAAGATCATTCTTGAGAGGTGAGTTGTTCTTCCCTTAACCTACCTAGAGAGGAAACACAAACACAGCCAAATATCCAAACCACCTGGGCAACCATTGAGCCACTAATAAAACGTAATAAAACCGCTAATAACAAATACCAGCACCATCAATACCTAGGTAGGTGGTATTCACTAAACAAACCATATCGGATTTTGGTTTGTATACTCCCTCCGTACCTACCTACCTATGGAAAACCCACATAGTTCTTTAAAATTCATACTTAAACCATTCATCTAAATATTTATGAGGTCCAAAAAAAATAAGATACGAGAAAATTCAATACAATCAATATGTTTGCCCAGTCAGCCATGCGGTGCATGCAGAGCCCCTGTTCCTCCTCGTGTTCCTCAATCACATTACCACACACATCGTATCGTATCGTATCGCGCCACAGAGCAATCCAGTTTTCTCCATTGCTTGCCCGGCGCAATCATGACCTATCCCTTGCAACTCTACTTCCATCCTAAACATACATATCTTCGGAGGAAGAATCATGGAGTCTGGCTCCGAGAATCGAGGTCTCGACCTTGAAAAGGAGTTGACTTGTTCTGTAAGTCCAGTATTGATGTTCTAAAACCAAAGGCGATATATACCCCGCACACTGCACGGGGCTGGGCTTGAATCTGCAGCCGCATCTTGAAGGATAGGGTATTAATTCTAACTGGATATAGATTTGCACAGAAGTTTTATATCAACCATTAACGCTACTGGATTGTTTACATACTTTCTGCGGCTCTTGTCTTAAAGAATGGTTCTCATGGCAGCTTGTCTCGGTCCGCAACGCCCAAACACTTATTCCACCCGGTGGTACACCATACACATGCCCATCATGTCGCGCACCAGTTCGAGATACGAAACACAGTTCTACAATAGTGACATTGCTAGAAATGTTTTTGGCGCGGAGTCCAGAGAAGGGCAGGACGACTGAGGATAAGGAGGAAGTTGCTGCAAAATATAAAGTTGGGGATGAGGTATTACCGAAATGGGAGCAGAGGGAGAAGAGCTCAAGAGAAAGGAGGTTAGAAGATGAGGATCGAAGATTGATGGAGGAAGTAAGAGATTTGAGCTTGAGAGAAGTGGGGGTGGAGAGTTCGGAGGCGAGGAGGGAAAGAAGGAGACGAGAACGGGATGGCGATAGGTCGCATAGTTCGAGGCATCATTCGAGTCGTGATAATAGTAGGGATAGGAGGAATACAGACGATGCAGATCGACGGCGGCGAAGAGAGGAGCATCTTGAAAGAAGAAGAGCCCGACAAGGAAACTCGGCGATAAGGCCGGAACCGGATCATAGCGACTCCGAAGATCGACGAAGGGGACATACTGAGGCTGAGGCAATAAGGAGACATGAGGAAACAAGTCGGTCAGCAGCACGACAGATTGAACATCAATCATCTTTACGGTCACTTATCAGTTCTTCCGATGTCGATTCCAGGGAGATGGAAGAAGAGATTCTACGACAGATTAGGGAGGAAGGATTACTGGATGGAATTGACCTTGAGAATATTGACGTTAGCCAAGAGGATCAAATTAGTGAGAGAATAGCGGAAGCTTTCAGGCGGCGACAAGCAGAGAGATCGAGGCTTGAATCTTCTAGAAGGAGCGAGAGTGATACGGCAGGTAGACGAAGACGATCTCCCCGAGTATCATCCACAGATTCTGCAAGAGAAATGTCTGGTGATGATGCTCCCAGAACTACAAGGCGACGCAGAAACCACTCTTCATCGCCAAGGTCAGGTAGTTTGAGTAATGAACAAAGTAGGCCGCCGCCATCTATAAGCGCAGTACATGCAAATCATCTAGAGGTTGGTGCAAATGCTGGAGGACGGAGACGACAGAGAACTTTAAGCGCGCCACGAAGTTCGACAATACCTGTCCCAGTAATTACACCCGAAACAAGACCTGCTGCTAGGTCCCAAACTGATTTGAGTACTGAACCTCGGAACGTTTCCATGCAATCATCCCAACCTTCAAGGACCCATGCGAGGAGGAGCACTGACTCAAATGTTCAACGATTGAATGAATCATCAATACTTAGAGACCAACAACCACAAACAGGCTCTAACACCAGGTCATCCAATACTACCTTCCTCACATCAACCTCGAATTCAACACCGAGAACATCGAGCAACAGCTTACTGGAAAGATCTCACTTGGATGATATGCCTGCTACGCCAGCTCCACTGAGCACCCGTGCTCAAGCCCCAGCCGATATATTCATAGCTTCTGCTGTTCCTGCATCTGTTCCATACATGGACGAGTCACTCGTACCTGCACCTCTATCACCGCATACTCCCACACATCTCTCACTTTCTGATAAAGCCGCTGCTTTATCTAGTGGCAGCAGACCAGGCTCTTCCCATTCTGTGGGATCTAGGCCACGAACACAGCTCTACCCTGAACCATCAATAGCATGTAGAAGATGTCAGAAAACTCACATCGAATACGAACTGCATTATAATTGTTCAACATGCTTGCGTGGTAATTATAACATTTGTCTACCATGCTATCGTTCCGGTGCAGGATGTTTACATTGGTTCGGATTTGGCTACTCGGCGTGGGCAAACTGGGAAAATCAAATGCAATCCGGGAAGTTACCGCAAGGCGCAGATAGACCACACATGCTCACAGCAAGCCGTTACCTAGCACCAAAAATGTCAGCCGGTGGAGCAGATGGCCGTAAAACTCTGACTACAGAAGATCCCCAAAAACGTCTTCAAAGTGGTGTATTCTGCGCAAGTTGCTTAGCATGGGCACATGAATGTTACTGGCGTTGCGATATTTGCAATTATGGTGATTGGGGTTTTTGCAATCTATGCGTCAATCAAGGAAGATCATGCACACATTCTCTCCTACCATTGACCTACAAACCATCGGAGTCATCCTCGCCTCCCTTGTCTCCGATGCATGATCAACAGCTTCCACTGTCAGCAACTATCCTGAAAGGTCCAGGCGTCATAGACGTGGGCAACTTTAAACCTCTGACCTTCTCCACCAATTGTGATATCTGTCGTTATCCTATTCAACCCTCTTCCACACGTTATCATTGCTATTCTTGCACCAGTGCCGTCCCAGACACTCAACCCGGTGACTACGATATATGCACCACCTGCTACCCCAAACTCGTCACATCCCGAAGAATCAGCGCTGAAAACGGCCACAATGGCTGGCGACGTTGTTTGCAGGGTCACCGGATGGTAATCGTAGGCTTCGAAGATGATCGCGGCAGCCAACGCAGAGTGATAGTACAAGATCTTGTCGGAGGACATAGTCTCGACATTGGACCTATGCTATACCCCTCAGCCGAGCACACAACTTCCGAATTACAGAAATGGAGCTGGGGACAAGATAACAATACTTTTATTAGAATCGTCACCACTGACCCATCGAAAACTGCACCGATATCAGTCCCAGGTTTAACGATTGAGAGATCATTCCCACCCGATGGAGGAATCGGGATGTCGAGTTTAGCGGTTTGGGGTTGGTGGCCTGCAGAGGGGGCCGGTGATGAATTGATGTTTCCGAAAGGGGCGGAGGTGAGGGAGTGTAAGGATGTTAATGGTGATTGGTTTTGGGGGTGCTATATGGGTGAGAAGGGTTTGTTTCCTGCGCCTTATGTGAGGGTTTTGGAAGATGGAGGTGCAGGGAATTAGTGGGGCTCGAGATATGGGAGGCATTGCATTGTGTTTTAGTTGGGGGTGGGGGGGGTATATGCATATGGATTCTTGGCGGAGATGGTCAAAGGGGAGAGGGGATATGATATTTAATGATATATATTCATGATCTATGAGATATGTTAATGACTTTAGTAATGGGCGGAGAACTCAGATATATCCAGAATCAAGCTAATAGTCCCGGCAATATCTCAATTTCTTGGCAATTCCTCGCATGATATTGTGGATAATCATGCTCTCGAACTTTATCCATCTTTTTATCCTTCTCTACCTAATCATCCACAATCTCCAAACAATCCTTTCACATATACATCAATGATCCATCGCCAAATCCTGGATATCCAACCGTGCACAATCCACCCAAACATAACCACGTACCCAAGTCCTCCTTCCCCCCCGCCCCC
>JANPYM010000005.1:843765-860461 GCA_025890175.1 Ciborinia camelliae
CCCAAGTCCTCCTTCCCCCCCGCCCCCTCATCACCCCCCCCCCCTCACTCCCCGCATCCCCCTCTTTCACATCCGCATGCACCCTGGGTATGCGCTCTGGCCCGCAAACCCCACATCCCTGGATTCTCCGCGTCCGAGGCGAGCTAGTAGTCCGAGGCGAGTGAGTAGCTCGCGCGCGATGTAGGTGGCGAGGCCACGACCGCGATATGATGGCTGCGTGGCGAGCGCGACGTCGTTGCTGATGCTGATGGGGGCCCAGGCTATCGTTTCTGATAACGGCGTTTGGAGATAGAGGGTTGGTTGTATGGGGAGTGTGTGGGGTTCGTGAGGGATGGTGGAGTGGTGGAGTGGAGGAGTGGAGGAGTGGAGGAGTGGTGGAGTGGTGGAGTGGAGGTGGATGAGGTGGGATCCGGGTGTGGGTGTGGGTGTGGGTGTGAGGAGGGAAGTGCGGTTGGTGGGGATTAGATAGTGGATCCAGGTTGTGAGCCTCAGTAGGTGATTGGGGGTTGAGATGTGGATGTGGATGTGGATGAGGATGAAGTTGATGATGGCGGTGGGAGGAGAGAGGTTAGAGAGTTTGTGATTATTTCGTGGAGACAAGCTAATTGAAGTACAGGAATGAAAGGATGACCCGGCGCATCGAGGAGAACCGTTTTCTTAAGGAACAGGAGGAGGATTCTGAGGTGAGTAGAGAGGAGGGAAGAAGTTTCCAGGGAGAGAGGTTGTAAATAGGAAGGCGTGATTAGGGTATTGAAGATCCGTATTTGCGATTCATTTTTGCGCGAGCGGTCCGAGAAAACAATCGTATATATCTGTTCTGGAACTGCGGCGTGAGGGGGAAATGTAGCCGCGAAGAGACAATGTTGAGAGGGTGTGTTGTGCGGAGCCAGCATTCGATTGTAGATCGGGTTGCTGTATGTATGGTAGGTGTTGGTGGAGATGTGGAATCAAAGTTTGGGAAATGGATTCTTGGGGGTGGATGTAAAATTGAAGTTTCTTCGCCGGAGGAATGAGAGCTGGAGTTGTCGTCATCGTATTGCTTTCGTTCTCGGCATTGTCATTGCCACAGGAAGTGATATAGGATTTCTCAGTATCATCCCCCATCATATCCCCATCAATCATTTCGTCTCACGATCTGAAGCGTCGAAATTTCCATTATCTTCTTGTCACGCTCTCGATCATGAGATCCGTGAGAATTAGGAAGAACGTGATATGAAATGCGTTAGGAGGTTACCGGGCACGAGACGACAAATAACCCACCGGCCAAAAGAACCTACCTAGGTAGGTATTTAACAAAGACCTAAGTTAAACCCTTAACCCAAATGCTGCAATAGTTAAAACATGGAAATATGAAAATATAGTAACCCCAAAAATTATATCTCCCGAAACCCAGCAAAATCTCAATTTTTATATAAAGGATTACTTTGTATTGATGATTGAGTCATCAGCGGCGATGATGCACACTCCGGATTGAGAAAATGGGGAGGCCTGAGAAGCCTGAGAAGTCCGGAACTCGGAATGGAACCTTCCATTGGTTCTACCTACCTATTATTTTGGTGATCCATCCGTCCGTCCCTAGGTAAGATTCGATGATTTCTAAACGAGCAAATAGGAGATGATAAATATACACAACGAAGGGAAGGGAAGAAAACCACAACATACCTATATAAAGCGAGAGCGAGAGGAAAGCTAGGCTCGCATCTCTGGTTCTATTGAGTAGTGCTCCTTCAACGGTTTAAGATTGTGTACCTACCTGTACTTCCCGTCTTGAAGGGTTGAAATTTGTGTTTAGCGCTATTTGTGTGGCTGTATTATAAGGATACTGTATCTCTGGAGAAATTTATTTGGAAGTTATGTTATTGTCTTCCCTAGTGGGCGATGAATGAGGCTGTTCATATATGCATAGTATATGCCATTGAAATTCTTCCTGTTAGAAATTCAGATTGATGGATATTGTGCATACCAGGGGCCAGCTGATGTCTGCTTTTGAGTGTGACTCTGAGGATTATTTGAGAGTTGGGAGCAATCTTAGATAACAAACATTATTGGTTAGAAGAGTTTCTTGAAAACTTGATGGTTTGGGGAGTATATTGTAGAACTACCTAGGTATTGTAAGATTATAAGAAAGAAACTATATAACCTTGGGGGAGAAATCGTCTTTCTCTTAAATTCTGTATCAAGGTTTATGGTGTAGTGCACAACTTGCAATGTTGCGCTGAATAAACTCTCATGTTGAGTACCCTACCTAGGACCTTAGGTAAACTTATATAGAGAGAAGTACTCTAGTAGTCAAAACCTCACATGTCCCTTTTCATGCCATATCCCACCTTTTCTTTTCCTCTTACCATCATTCCCTTCCCCAACCAATATTACAAACAGCATGAATAACTTGTCAACCCGCCATAAAGTCCCACTAAGAGTAGGTAGGTAGGTAGGTCGATATCAAAAGACCAAAACAAAATCATTTTAGGAAACCAAAATCTAGTCTTACCCAAGAGCAAGGTGCATCAACTCCAACATATGCATGAAGGCCAGAAACCTATTGATCAAGGAGTTATAATATCAGAGTGCTCTGGCCCCTGACCATTCAGCCACGGAATAATCTAGACTCTGAAACTAAATTAAGCCTTATCGATATTATACAGCAGTAAAGGCAGTGAGTGAGAAGATGATAACACATAAGCTAATATGCCGTGGAATGAATTTGAGTCGTATTGAAACTCATGCACATCTGTATATGTAGAGCGTATGCTTTATAAAGAAGGGTAGTAAGTAGTAGGTAGTAAGTAGTAATTATCCGAAGAATCTAAGAAAAAACAAAGAAACAAAACCTATGAAATAGGAAAGAAAATGAAGAGATAGATAATAAGCAAAAATATTGATAAAAAAGCACTGCGCATGCCCAAGGGTCCTTCTTATATGAGTCACTCCAACCCGTGACATCCCCATCCATCAGCTCTTGGAAACCAAAACAAAAACCTCGCTCTGTCTGATCAAAATCCAACGCCCATTCCTTCTTATGAGTCACTCCATCTCGTGACATCCTCATCAGCTCTTGGAAACCAAAAATCTCGCTCTGTCTTATCAAAATCCATGCTCGCTCGTGACTCCTCCTTGATAAAATCCATAACTTTCTCCCCCTTCAAAAGAAAAACGTATGATATTCCCGCATTCCAATTCCTCAATATCCTCGCTTATCCAAGCGTATAATCCACCATATCTCCTAATATCCACCTCTCCCATCGCATTCCAATAGTCCACTCCTCAACGACCAAATCTTTCCTCTCTTCCTGCCCCTTGAATCCATTACTTCTCCCCACAGCCCAATTATTCTCATTCCCATTCTCACTATCTTCTCTCACTTTCCTCCCCATGTTCCCCATCCCCCTCATTCTCCTCACCCTCCCCATCCTAGCCCTTCTCATTCTCGCCCTCCTCAACAACCTAGCCCTTCTCAACCTTCCTCCAACAACACAAACCCCACACTGACCCCTTAAATACCTAACCGTACCCCTCTTCCTCCCACACCCCTCCCACCATAAATATCTTTGCAACTCCAACTTCTCCAACTCCCCCAACTCCTCCAGCTGCTCCCACATCCCCTCAACACTTCGCATATGCGCACTTCTCCCCTCCCAACCACCACTACCACTACCACTACCACTACCACTACCACTACCACTACCACTACCACTACCACTACCACTACCACTACCACTACCACTACCACTACCACTACCATTCAAATTCAAACTCCTCTTGCAAGAGATAATCCCAATCATCCATCCGCGTCCGCGTCCAAGTTTTCGAGAACTCCACATCGACATCGACATCGACATCGACATCGACATCGACATCTTCATCGGAACCCGATGATGACAGCCCCGATATTTGTATTGCGTTTCCTTGCACATATTTGCGTCGTCTCGTTTGCATTTGCGTTTGCGTTTAATCTGTTTGACTTTCTTTGGGTTAATATGGTGATGTGAGCGCTGTAATATATAACATATATATAACATATATATAAAAACCATGCAAATCCTTGCCGAGCCGCGAAAAAAAGGCTCGGGTTCATGAGGAAGGAGGTAGGCGATCGATATCGAAATTACACAACACAGATACACCATGCAAGGAGCAACATAGTATACTGGTATAGTGTAGTACCGTAAATAGTATCGTAGCGTTCCGTAACGTAACGAGAAGACCGCGACCTTGAGACCGATCGACCACAAATAGTTGGCAGTTGCCCAACTACCCTTCCTTCCTTTTTCTCCCACCTTGCCTTGCCTTGCCTTGCCTTGCCGAATACCTAATACCCAAACGACCTCCGTGAACGAATACCACTTCCCACACACTGCGCCGGCACTACTAGGTGAATATGCACGGCGAAGATGCACGGCGAAGACCCACGGCGAAGAAAGACAAAAAGAGAAATAATATTCGATAATATGATCCCAAGTTTTTCGATTCTCGAGACCCTGTCTTTATTGTTCATATGAATGATACCTAGGTAGGTAGGAATGATTCGGCAATATAAGCCCAAGCTTTTTCGATTCTCGAGACCTTATATTCATTCATCCATGGGACATATAAAAATCAGAATCAAAACAAAAATCCAGACCATCAAAGGAGAAGAACCTCGTTTATATAACCCTTTTCCAACCCCTCCTTCGCCTACTTCCCCTCCCCCGCTCCCACGCTCCCCCCATCCGTCAGTGAGTGAATCATGCAACTCAGATCATCCAACTCGGAGTATTTACCACCCACCACCCACCACTCATGACTAGGTACTATTTACCTCTAGGAAGCACAAATAGAATACAAATACAAAGAGAAGGAGAAAAGATATATTTCCATTTCTATAGATAATATGAAATGAAATGAAATGAAATGATCCAAAAGCAAAAGTTTAGAAAGGGAGGAAGGGAAGACTTTCCAACCAAGAAGCATAAGCAAGCGAGCTATCGTGAGTCGTTAGTCGGCCGATTCGATTCGATTCGATTCGATTCTCGAACGCTCGTGTGTAGCGGAATGACACGGTACATGTAAACGGTACATGTAAACGGTACATGTAAACAGTGAATGGAAATGGGAAATGGAAATGTCACTTACATTGATTCCCACCACCTCTCAAAAAAAAAACTCCGAAAGAAAAAAACCCCCCAGATCAACAAAGTGATTGACTGTCCTACAAACATGGGTATCTAATATCTGCTAATCCTAATCCGAATCCCAATCCCCAATCCCGCCTGAAACCACCTGCTAGGTACCTAAGGTAGCCTTCCAAGTAATCAAACAAAATCCTCGCTATCCAAGCCAAGCAGCCCCTGAGCTTCATCAATTTCCCATCGCCTTCGCCTCCCCTTTCCCAACTTATTCTTGTTCATGATATCGTTCGCAATTCGTCAAAGCACGATGTGGAGCGAGTGAGTATATTTATACTTTTATAAACTCAAAATGTCGCGAGTGCTTGTATGTATAAAGGAAAACGCCGACGCAGAAAATGCCCCGAACGCTGTGCAGAATGTGAAATTTGTTTCTTTTTCAGGTACTGACTACAGGAATAGAAGGAGAGGGTGATGGGGCGAAGGAGTTCATTCGCTGTTTGGTTTTATGGTTTCATCACCGTGGATCGTTTGGGTTTCTGTCGCCACGCTTTCTCCATCTCCATCTCCATCCCCAACATCCTCAACTCCACCCGGTTTCCTCCCCACCAAAACCCTCGCCATAGTTTTCAAGCCCCTCCCCCTCTCCGCATCCATACTAACATTCCTCATATCCTCACCGCACGACATACACCTCCTCCGAACCTCCTCCTCCTCCCAGCCCAAAGCCTGCGTCAACAATCTCAACGTATACGCCTCTAGCGAACTCAGCATCGAGACCAACCACAATTTCCCAATCGTGCGTTGCGTTTTATCCTCAGGCCACGTGCCCATCGGGATCCCAAATTCCTTCACCTCCACATCCACAAATCCTCTCTGCCGCAACCTCTCCGGCTGCAGATGGGCAACTCCACGCGGTCGCCCCGATATCCGCGCCGCTTCGCCGACATCGTGGAGCAGCGACGGAATGGGACTATCTTCAGCGAAAAAGGTAAGGAACGCTTTATGGTCGTCGAAATCCATGATTTCTATCCACCCGCCGGGTTTCAAATGTAGATATGCTTCGGAATAGATGTGATCCCAATCACCAAACGCACCGGCCATATTCCTCAGATGAACGAGATCGAATTCATCAGGCGGCCACGTCCACCCCCCTTCTTCCTCGGCATCATCGATTTCGAAAAAGACGTTGAGAGGAACGGCGGTCGGTTGGACTTTGGCAATATCCGTTCCGATGATTTCGGCTGAGGGCCAGAGATCTCCCATCCCCATCGCCCAATCGCCGGCTCCCGTTCCGATGTCGAGGATGCGCGTGGGGGATTTCAAAGGCACGGTGGTGAGTTCATTGTCGAAGATTTGGAGGTAGATTTGATGGATGATGCGGAGACGATCGAGTTCTTCTTCGTCGATCGGCATGTAATAATCTCCTACGTAGAGTCGTCCATATTGTTGTATATAAACTACATCGGAATCGTAGAGGGAGCGAGTCGAATTTCTAGGCAGAGAAAAAATCTATTAGCAGATTGCCACTGCAGTAAGAAGGTAGGAATAGTAGTTCAGGAGCTCACACTGTATCTTGGTCCGTCTGAGGATGATGAAAAACAGATTTAGTATAAGCAGTCCGTCGCTCATATTCTTCAATTTCTCGCTCCACCGTTTCCCTCGCAGCTAACGCATCAATCTCCATTGCCTCTTCATCATTGTCGTCTGGTACAAGTGGGATATCATGATTCAAATACCCCAATTCCTCAGCAACATTCCCATTCTCATCCGGTGGACCGTCCCCACCTCCGTCATTTCCCTCCTTCTCTTGTTCCCTCATGGCCGGGGACCTAGGATTGGTACAAAGAGCTCCCATTGGCATTTCCTCCCCGCCAATTTACGATTCATTCCAAACACCACCCTTTCGTGTCGTATCGTGTCGTATCGTATCGTATAATCTCGTCTCGTTGTTGATATGCCCCGACTCAATTATCAATAGGTATTCATATGTTGACCTTGAATCCGCCACTCGACGGAGCTCCCGTCTCTCGTCCAACGATGCGTAGAATATGCAAACGCAAACGCAGAGATCAAACCAAATGCCCCCAAAAAAACAAGTCATAAACTTTCGTGTCCTCGTAGCAAGCAAGCAAACCAACTCACCAACTAACATTCCCTCTCCAAATCGCCCTCAAAAATGTAAACCAAAGCGCGGCAAAAGAAAAATCCAAAGAAAAGTATCCAAAACCCTCCATTTAATCATCCATACAATTATTGTACTCCCACTCCCACTCCCAAGGCTCGCGAAGTTACCAAAGATCGTACGTACGATGAGTCTATGATCCGATCTTGAAAAGCGGTGACCTCTTTTAGTTCAGTTCAGTTCAGTTCAATTCGAATCAAATCAAATCAAATCAATCCATGCGAATTACCTACCTGGTACATACGTACAGTACATACAGGACGTACAGTACAGTAGCTTCTCCAAGCTCGCACTCCAAACCCAAACCCAAGAATCGATGTAAATACCGACCGGTACTGTTTGGTTGGTGGGACCATTCACGAACCAGTTTATTTTGACAGCGCTGTCACAGTCACAGTTCACAGTCACAGCAGACAGACAGACCCCCATAAAAATAACCTTACCTTACAATTTTACCCTTCCATTCCAAGTTCCAAGTTCCAAGTTCCAAGTTCCAAGGTTAGGTACAACTTACATACCTACTTACATACCTACATACATACCTACCTACCTACATACATATCACCCACCCAGCAATCAGTAGGTAACCCAGCAATCCTCCCGAAAACCCCACGACGGATCGTTCCATTCAGCCCATCCAGCCCATCCAGCCCATCCATTCAGCCCATCTCACCCATCCCACCCATCCAGCCCATTTACTGCAATCTACCATTCAAAAAGCGATTCCAAGCATGCAATTGGTCCACCCACCAAGCGCGAGAACACCATGTCCTTGGTGCTGGATTTTCATTTCATTCTCGTCTTGGGTAGGTAGGTAATATGCCATCCGGTTAAATGCAGGTACACTGTCCTGTCCTGTCCTGTCCTGTATCGATTCCGAACTTTCCTTTCCTAGATAGTATGTAGGTACCTAGGTACCTAGGTATCTATAAATGGTTCGATTTCAACAATCCATCAAATCCATCAAATCCATCGATTATGTAAATCCATCATGGTTCACCAACCCCAACTCCCCAATCCCATCCACCATCCACCATCCACCATCCACCATTCATCACGATCCGCCAACAAATAGTGCATGCATGCATCGAAAGCATAGAAAGTATAGAAAGCATCAAGATATGATAAATACTAGCCTACTAGCTACCTAGCTACCTACCTATCCACCCACCCATCCTCAATCCCCCAAAACACGCCACCGGTAACTGGTACTTGAACCCCTCCTCCAACTAAATGCAAGAAAAGCATCCCGAGGAGCGGTGTGGATGCTGTACCTTTACCTAGTACCTACCTACCTACATATCCATCCATGCATAACGATTTCACGATGTACCTACCTACCTAGTATATATAAAAATCCATCAAATCCATCAACCATATTGCCTTGGCTTAAGATCATCTCCATCCATCTCCATCCTACCAAAATCCATAGACCCAAAAAATCCAGATCCAGATCCAATTCCAGATTATATTACCTACCTACCTAGGTACCTACAAACCAGATGATACTCCAACTCCAACCTGACTCTAACCTTATAGATATCTACCTACTCAACATGCAATATCTATCTATCTATCCATCTCTCCTCTCTCCCGCCGCCGTTTGCCTTACCCCCCCTTTTTCTCTCTCTTTCCCTCCCATCTTCCATCTCCCATCTCTTATCTCGTTTATACTCTATCCTTTATCCTCTATCCTTTATATCCTTTATATCCTCCATATCCTTCATATCCTTCATATCCTCCATATCCTCCATATCCTCCATATCCTTCATATCCTCTATATCCTCCATATCCTTCATATTCTTCATATCCTCTATATCCTTTATATCCTTTATATCCTTCATATCCTTTATATCCTCCATATCCTTTATATCCTTCATATCCTTCATATCCTCCATATCCTCCATATCCTCCATATCCTCCATATCCTCCATATCCTCCATATCCACCATATCCTCCATATCCACCATACCCATCCACCATATCCATCCATCCATACCTACCTCAAACTCAATCGATCGGATACTACCTACATCACCTACATGACAGAACATAGGTACATACTCGGATCTTCTGATTTCCATCAATTGTTTATTCTCCATCAAGTACATCCATACTCTACTCTCCTACATCCATACTCTACTCTTCTGCAGACTCACTCTACTCTCCTACATCCATACTCTACTCTCCTACTATATAAACAATTCAAAAATCTCGCCTCATTCTATTCCTCACCACAATTCACAATCCATACCGGCCCCAACCCAAGGTCCATTACATTTTCATGTTCATGTTCATGTTCATTGTTATTTTCATTTTCATTTCCCAACTGGATACCGAAAAATCTTGCATTGTAGAGATCTAGTATATCCTAATATCCTAACATCCTAACATCCTAATCCACCAATAATCCAATCCCAATCAATATACACAACTGACCGAACATAAACTTCATATATTTCCAGTCAACCATGTCTACCTACCCATGGGGGATAAAAAAAATCTCACGCTCTAGCATAGTAGTAGTAGTAGTAATAGTAGTATCCAAAAACCAACCCGCCCCCCCAGCCAACCAAATCACGAATCAATCAAATCCATCTATCAATCCCGTATTCCTTTTCTACGCCACAAACATGGAAGCTGATATGCAATGAGTGCAGCGCGGTGAAAAAGCCCAAGCCATGCATGCGTAATCTAAACCTCAACTGTCTGTTCAATCCCACTAGGAACGCCATTCAGCTTTCTCTTCTTTCCCAAAACCATGTTGTCGTCAGCATCCACAACCATTTCCTCCTTGACTTCCTCAACAGTATGATCATCACCCACAACTTGCGATCCAGCAACTGTAGGGAATGGAGTAAGGACCGTGGTGATGTCACCCCACCATCTTTCACCGAATCTCTTGTACCAATCAACAGTGATGGCCATTCCATTCTCGAAACTAGTCTTTTGATCCCAGCCTAATTGTCTGAGTTTGGTTCCATCAACAGCATAGCGATGGTCGTTGAAAGGTCGATCTTGGGTATGCTTGACCCACTTATGGAGCTCAGCCTGGGTGCTGTGGGGAATGTTCAAGTACGTGAGTAATTTCGAACATAATGTCAAATTGGAAATCTCATCATATGATCCAACATTGTAGATCTGTCCCATGGTACCTTTGTGGAGAATGGTATCAAATGCGTCGGCTGCATCACCGGCGAAAAGATATCTTCTGGTAGGAGTTCCATCTCCATGTAAAACAACAGGTTGTCCACGTTGGAGCAAGCAGCTGAATTTGGGAATGATTTCTATTTCAGTTTGTCAGCTATGTAAATCAAAAATATGACCAAAGTTTACTCACTCTCTGGGTATTGATGTGGACCGTAAACATTGTTACTGCGTACAATAATCACAGGCAGCTTAAAGCTCTTTTGGTAGGAATGCACCAGCATCTCTGCTGCTGCTTTGCTTGCGGCATAAGGATTTGTAGGTGCCAAAATGCTGGTTTCCAAAAGGTCATCATCGTCATCCTTGACCTCTCCGTAGACTTCGTCTGTGGAGATGTGGATGAACTTCTTGATCCCAACCTTTTTGGCACTCTCGAGAAGAACGTGGGTACCATAAACATTTGTGTGGGTAAAAGCATAAGAATTGCCAAAACTCAAGTCTACATGAGATTGTGCTGCAAAATGAAAGATTGTATCAATGTTGTGTCGTTCCAGGCAGTCCATAACCTCCGATGGGTTGGTAATGTCGCCGTGGTAGAAGGAGAAATTTCGCTTGTCATTGAGTGCTCTGGTATTGTTCAATGAAGCACAATAATCCAGTTTGTCAAATGACACAATATTGTATGCATCGGGGTAGGTCAATGTCAAATGTCGTACCAGCCAACATGCACTAATAAAGATCAGAATTCCATCCTGTGCTGCACAAAGAAGTGTGTCCTTACATGAACCCGGCTCCTCCTGTAATCATGATATTCTTAACATCTGGTAATGGCGTGAATTTGGTGCTTCCTGTAAGTATAGGAGCTTCCTTCCAAACGCCGAAATCTTCGAAGAATTTGGTCTGCTCTCCATTGGCAGATGAGGGGGCTGTAAATGAGACGAATCAGTAACTATTCTCAACATTTTGACGGAGGACATTACTTGGAGGACTTGTACCGTGTGAAGCCATTGTGTCTGAAGGACCGTTTGCGGAAGTTCGAAAGTTCGAAGGGTCGATGGGGAAAAAAGTAGATGGTTGCAACTGATGGTAGATGAGAATGACTGATTGAGCAAAAACACAAGCAGATATTCCAGTCGTAAGAATGATAGCGCAAGGAGAGACCTGGAGGGTATCGAGGAGTTTTATTACAGGTGGCTGCAATAAGAAAAGCCTTGGCAAGGAATGTTTAAAACGGACGAAACGAAATCGCAAACGCAGGGAGATGTGAATATTATATTAACTTCCAAAAAGCAAGAGGTGCGACAGGTTGCGGAAGGTAGATTCCGGGCAAAAGAAGATCCAATCCTAAATAAGGCTATGCTGAGAAGTGAGTCGAGATTGGATTGGTGAATGGTGGCATCTGCAGGGAGAGAGATGAGATTGGTGTTAAGGGAGATGAGGAGATGATGAGTGAGGATGGATAACCCTCATTGTCATGGATGCGATCTGATTTGCTTATATGATATGAATGGAAATGGAAATGGAATGGCTCGTCAGTACTAAGCGCATCCATGTCAGGTTTCCCTTCCCTTGCCTTTCCTAGGCTTGCTGAGGGTAAAAAGGTTTAGGGCGAACGCGGGCTGGGGTTAACCTGGGTGAGTGGATGTGTGGGTGGATGTGTGGGTGGGATGTATTCAGATGTCCAATGTTCAGAGCGAAACGATGAGTGAGTGGCAGAGTGAGAGTTGAGTGGCAGAGTGAGTGGCAGAGTGAGTGGCTCAGTGGCAGAGAACGCGTGCATGGATCAGGATATGTTCCAATATTGATAAAGTGGAGTGGGAAAGTGTATACGAATTTCGAAATGGGCGAGGGACCTCCCACCACCAACCTTGTGGTACTGGTGAGTCGTGACCGTGTCCCGAATCACTAACTCGATGGTGTGGAAAAAAAAGGTATCACAGCGGGGAATGTGAGGGGAAATGGTCAACCATTGATAATTTGATAAGTTGATAGATACCATGTTGATTGATGTGCACTGAAGTTGAAGGACGGCGGGCGTACGTACCGTACCTACCGTGGTGGGTAGGACTTGATTTACCTATACCCATCAAAATTCAAATAGTCAAATAGTCAAATACATAGTCCTGAACCATGATACCTAACCATTATAAGATGGATTTATTACGTACCTCCCTCCGGCTATCGAGTATATATTTGACAATATCTCATGATTCTGTGCTTTCTCGCTAGACGATTAATTAATGACCTTGGGTACGTACTAGGTACGTATATGAGAAGAATCAGGAGGAGGTACCTTAGGTACGGTATCGTCAGTGTACACTCTCACTCTCTCTCTCCTCTGTACATTGATAGAATAATCACAATCTCTCATGTCTGTCCCCAGTTCAAAGTTCATATCCGAACCCGAAAATCATGCAATCACGCACGCATTTTAATATCAGATAATAACACGTAAGAGCTTAATTTAATAAATCAATGGGCGGAAGCATGACGTACTAAATACTAAATACTAAATACTAATCATTAATCATTAACCCTTAATCATTAGCCCTTAACCCTTAATCCTTAATCCTTAATCCTTTTCATGCTTTAGTAGTGTGAGCGAGCAGTAGCATACAGTATACAGTCGGGAGATGCACGTTTCAATCTCGATTCTCTATCAATGGCTAAAAACCCTACCAAAACCCTACCAAAACCCCCCCTAGGAAAGTAAATTGTCCCAAGAGAATTCCAAGATATTCCAAATTTCCAAGATTTCTTGTAAAGTGTAATTCAACATCTCACCCACAGTGCCCACCACCCAATGCCCATCATAATTCATTGTTAAAGTTTAAAAGGAAGGAGGAGGATCAATCCTGACCGAATCCCGACTTTATTATATCATTTATATCGTTTATATCATGTACATGATCTATATGATCTATTATACTTTGGGATATATATCCAAGATGTATGTGGTATTATTTGATTTGAAATTAGATGTTTCTTCGTTTCTTCTTTTCCATCAGATCGACAATCGACTCGACGTTTCCCGTACGCGCGTATGTTTGACCGATCCGAGCCTACGAGAAGAAATCCTCGGAGGATCTAAAGGGACAGACTCTATCACGCTGGCTGGCCTCCAAACTGTCGGTCCACCCGAACTGGGAATATAAACTTTTAATGGTTACAGAATTTCAAACCAAACGATACCGATTACGCGGTCTCATCGTGGTTCGATTCGAATAAGTGATGATGATCTAAACATTCCCCCTATATCCCAATCCTTCCCAAAGTTCCCATGAGTCCGGAGAGTCGTTAACCCCCTTTCTTATAAGCCATGTGGCATGAGGAAAAGGAAATCTAAAACCAGGTACAGAGTACCTACCCTGGATACCCTACCGACATAGATAAGCTGGAGTTCATTTTTCCTTATCCGGTCTATGTGATATGATAACCTCCAGAGTCCAGACAGAGTTCAGCGTCCATTGATAGGTTCATATATGCTGTATCAAATTTCAATCCCATCGCACGCTGCATGAGCTACTCTAGAATACCCCTGTTTTCGTATGGGCTGTGGCATGTATTAGAATTAGTCCACCCACCCAAGTGACCCAAAACGATCCCACCTGTTGTTTGCAGTGCTGAGTGCGGACTGTGGAGTTGTTTTAACTACTATAGGTACCTGGTACCCCAGTGATGCCAATAATAAATAATAATTCTGATGGGCTTTTTTATTTGACTGGTTCCTTCCACGCTGTCCCAGGGCTGCTTTCGATATCAAATTATTGAATTCGGATAATCGTACCGTATGCAATGTACTCGTACTGATTTTCTTCAGGATTGAATGCATGCCATCCATCCATCCATCCATCCATCATACGAGTGAACTTTGATCCTTTCTGAATATCGTCTTCTAACCATATTCTTCTCTCAATCCAATCCAATCCAAGTCAAGCCAACATAGTCCCAAGATACCACAAGACACATCATGGCGGAAAGTTCAACAGGTCGTTCTGCTTCGGTGAGCTCTGCGTCAACAGAAGCCGAGAGATTCGATGATAAAACCGAAAAGCGTGCCTTGATGAGCTCACAGGATGAAGACTACAAATTAAAAACCCCAGAAGATCTGGAAGTTATGGAAGAAGATATTGAGCGAGCAGAATTACTTGGTCCGCCACCAGAAGAGAAGGCAAAAGCACCGGAAAGTTCTGTCAGATCTTCAGTGATTTGGATGGTGGTAAATACATTGGCGACAATCGGTATCGTGAGTTTTCCAACATGTTGATTTTGTTCACGACATACCGAGTACCTACTAAGTACAATTTCTTAGGTCTTCACCAACAAAGCAATCTTTTCAGATCCTTCTTTGAAACTCGCACAACTCACATTCGCGGCCTTCCATTTCACCGTAACATGGCTCACGCTTTACACATTGTCGCGACCTCGGTTTGCGATGTTTACGCCAAAAAGAATTGCAGTCAAGGACATCTTTCCGCTTGCCATTTCCATGGCATTGAACGTCATCTTACCGAATCTATCTCTTGCCTTTTCCACCGTTACTTTCTACCAAGTGGCTCGAATTCTACTGACGCCAACCGTCGCACTTATGAACTTCGTTTTATATCGATCAACATTACCTAGAAATGCGATATATGCGTTGGTACCAGCTTGCGTCGGAGTGGGAATGGTTTCATATTACGATTCGCTACCCACGGCCGATGTGAATATCAAAACCACCAGTACATTGGGAGTAATTTTCGCATTCACCGGGATCTTCGCCAGTTCTCTCTACACGGTCTGGATCGCCAGTTATCACAAGAAATTGCAAGTAAACAGCATGCAGTTGTTGTTTAGCCAAGCACCATTGGCTGCTTTCATGTTGCTCTACGTTATTCCATTTGTAGACACCTTCCCCGTTTGGGGCGAGGTACCGGTAAATCGATGGGTGATGATTTTCATGGTATGTTATGTCAAAGTCTCGTAGACTCGTATATGCAAATGTCTTTGTCGTGTTAGATTTAAGCTAATCTCGTTCCCAGTCTGGTTTCTTCGCCTGCATCATCAATATGTCGCAATTCTTCATCATCGCTCAGACGGGTCCCGTTTCCAGTACTGTTGTCGGGCATGTAAAAACATGTTCAATTGTTGCTCTTGGATGGATGACATCTGGACGTGCTGTCGGTGACAAATCAGTAATTGGAGTTTTTATTGCCATTGCTGGAATCGTTGCGTAAGTTATTCTTTTCTTCTCCCCCTCTTTCTGTTTTTCCTCCAACCAATTTTTATTTCGACTATTTTTCGGGGAACCCAACCGGACATTCTTGGCAGGGCGGCCAGCACCCGACCCGACACATCATGCCGTTTTCTATGCATTCCTTAGTTTCGAGCTATTTTAAAGTCCGTTCCCTAAAGGCCGTTTCCGAACTCGAAGTCGTAATCCCTTCTTATTGGATGCATCCCAACATCCAACAGTTGACTAACAAAAATCTCTTGTATCAGATATTCCATGGTGATGCTGAAACACAAAGCACCTAAATGATGAAGATATATATATATATATATATATATCGCTTAGTCCCTTCCACACTTTCCCCATCATGTCATGAAGAATTTTTAAAGAATCCACGACCCTCACATCTACATCCACATCACGTTTCGGACTCGGAGGATAGGTTACAGTTACAGTCGATGGGTGATTATCCATCCGAAGAATTAATTGGATTGTGTACTCGATGGCACCTGCTGTACCTTCTTCCGTTGGTGAAATGTTACATTACACTACATTACATTACATTACATTACATGACGAAGCATTGTTGACAAGCGGGGTGGCTACCAACATCTCCCTACATATGGATATGCGGAGGTCTTCTTAGGTACCTAGGTCTTATTCTTATTGGGATCCTCAACAAACAATCATTGAATGGTTGAGTCCATACATCTATCTATCTATCTATCTATCTATCTATTCTATCTATCTATCTATCTATCTATCCTATCTATCTATCTATCCTATCTGTTCCTCTCACTCTCTCTCACGCACACATTGTTCCATTAGATTTAACTTAACGTCCGGATCGCGCTTCCGGCGGGGTTGGAAAATTCCTCTCGGCTCTTGTATTGTATTGTATCACTGTATCGTATTTTTGCATTTCCATTAGAGCGTTGGTTTTTATTATCTGTTTTATTTTTTTTATATCTTTTTATCTTTTATCTCTATCTTTCGTTTTCCTCATTTGATTTTTATTTTGGGGGGGCTAGGGGGGGGGGGGGTTTA